>JAJOOH010015588.1:0-11759 GCA_029582605.1 Solanum gracilifrons
TGTTCTTGTCAAAATGTCACATTCTTGCCCTTACCCTGCATTATTTCAAGTAATTGTGATATTATTTGGGATATGATTGAATTGCTTACTCAAGGTATTAAATTAGAATTAAATAAGTTGTTGGTGAACATACAAGTACAATTGAAGATGAATAAGAAAAGTAAATAGTTCCTCAGGTTAAGGCACACATATCAATTAATCTTTAAGGAGATTTATAACTTTCTTGGTCAAGATGGTAAAGTAAGCTTATTTTGAAAAATGTTAGTATTTTTTTTTTATGAGAAGCGGTTTGTATTTAGCTAATCAATTTAAAAAGTACTTTTGAGCAACAATTAGTGTTTCATCAGGTTTTGACCACGTATGACTCATGTGTCTACTTGTTCAAATTTATACAAGTTTATGTGTCTACTTGTACACACCCAAAGTTGGAGGGCATAAACGTGCCCTTTAACTTGGTTTTGTCTGACATTTATACCCTCTAACTTCAGATGTGTACAAGCAGACACTTGATCTTGTACAAAATTGAATAATTGGCACATTCATCCTATGTGGCGTCCTACATGACAATTTTGTGTCCTATGTGGCATCTTACGTGTATTATGCCATGTAGAACACGTACATTTACTTGTTCAATTATACATAAATTTAAATATTTACTTGTGCACATCCAAAATTTGAAAACATAAATATCAGTCAAAACGGAAGAATGGTTTTTGACTATTTCTTATAGTAATATACATCCAATCCAAAGTTTCAACATGTTTTTCAGAAATTTTTAACTACACCACTAGCAAAACATAATCTCCAACTTGTCTTGGTAAAATAAAACCTGACAACCAACAATTCAGATACTCAAGTGAGGTATCCTTGGTGGATGATTTTCTCTATCCTCTATCGAAATCATATTCCAGCTTCATTCTAATGCTAGGTGTCTCTTTGTTATTAGAAGTCACGTATAAGATAACTTTTTCGTAATACACATTTATTCCGACAAAATCACTAATTAAAATAAAATAAGCAAATTTATAAAATATGATTAAAATGAAGTCGGAGTAGATAGGCATTGCTCTCATCCGTGCATGAAAACAACTACTGACAGTTGAATCAGGGGCGTAGCTATGTTATAGTCAGGGTGTCTAATTGGACATTCTTTATCGGAAAATAATATCGTATATATAAGTAAAATCATATACATATTTTGGACATTCTTAATAGCAGAGGCGGAGCTAGATGGGGTTTTATGGATTTGGTCGAACCCAATAGCTTTTTCGTAGACCCTGTATTTATACTAGAAAATTAATTAAATATATATGTATATTAATCTATGAACCCTTAACAAAAATTAATTAACGATTCAGTGAACTCCAAACTCTTAATCCTGATTTTGCCTCTGTTTGATAGAACAAAGTGCTCCACCACGGGGTTGAACGAATACTTGTTGCTGACCATAGGCACCGGTCTACCTCGGCGTCCATAAGATTAACGACGTCATCTTAATCTTAAAATAGTAATTTATAGGCATATTTTGACAAAATAATTAAAGCGCCATAGTTGACTGGACACATAAAATGACAAACCATACAGGGATGGGGCCACAAATAATTTCCAAAAAATAAAAGAAAGATCATATGCTAGTGTTTAAATTAGAATTTCTATAATTCGAGAAATCTCTTTTGTCAACTGTATCTTGGTTGAGTAATTTTAAATATGCTATAGACAATATAAAATGAAAATGCACTTCTACTAGAAGAAAATATTAAGATAACGATATAATCACACTAAATTGACCGTTACACGAAATGAGATTTTCCTAATATTTTCTTCCTTAGTTCATAATATCAGTAGTAAATTGAATCTGTTTTGAAATGTTGTCGATCTTAGGTAAAATTTTGTTATATTTATGAATAACATTACCTTTCACAAAACATGATCCCTGTTTTCCCTTTTATGGACCCTTACTAGTGGAAGTGCTATCTCATATCAGGTTGAAGTAGTCATGATTTTCACTAAAGGGTTTGAAATATAAAATATAAGTATTTAAGAGGTTAAAATGGGTTCAACCTCTACTCTATATATATATGTAAAAAATAATTTTAATCATGTGTATAATTTTCTGCAGAAGAAAATTCGAATGAATCTTATAGGTCCTTTCTAGCTCCGTCCCCTTGTACATGTATACATTATCTAATCTATAATATCCTAGCTTTTATTTGCCCATGTGTGCCGTCTCCCCTTCCCCTAATAATTACGATAGGTCTATTTTGAGTCTCTTTCAACTTTGGCCATCATATTAGACCGCAGACTATGCTTTTTTAATAGGCCATGCTATTTTCAAACATTTATTACTAACATATCTTCAGTGCAACTAATGAATTGATAGACTATATATATGTTGGCATGCCCTCTGTTGTTTTACAGAATAATTGACTCAATTTCCATCAATCCACGATTTTAAAATCTTAATAAGAAATTGAAGGGATGGCACAAATTGGAGATGGAAGATGGTCTCTTCATGGCATGACTGCCCTTGTTACTGGTGGTACTAGGGGCATTGGGTAAGCAACATAAATAATTTCGACAACTTTTCCTCTGTTTTTTGAGAGTTTAATTTGGAGTTGATTTATTTAATTATTCGTCTTTACTTATGATTTAGGTATGCCATAGTTGAAGAATTAGCGAGTTTTGGTGCATCGATCTATACATGTTCTCGCAATAAAAAGGACTTGGATGAATGTTTGGAGAAATGGCAAACCAAAGGTTATAAAGTAAATGGTTCTACATGTGATTTGTTCTTAGAAGATCAACGAATCGAGTTGATTGACAAAGCCACTCAACATTTCAATGGGAAACTTGACATCCTTGTAAGTTACATATACTGACAATGTAAATGAATTTTTACACGATTAGAGCAATTTGAGTGACGATAGTTTGTTTTTATATTGTAGGTAAATAATGCTGCTATATGTGTACCAAAAGAGACAACACAAATTACTTCAGCAGATTACTCACTAATGATGGGAACCAATTTTGAAGCTTCATATAACTTGTGTCAATTAGCATATCCTTATTTGAAAGGTTCAGGAAAGGCAAGCATTGTGTTCATCTCTTCTATCTCTGGGATCATGGCTATTCCTTTTGTTTCTCTCTATGCAGCAACAAAAGGTACTTGTGATTATACTTAATACGAAGTTTCTATAGTCATACAAGTGTTACGATGATATTTAATATATATACACCACATGTTTCAAAAGTCATTAGTGATTTGATTCTCAAAAACATTTGAATTCGTGTGTTTTACAATTATATATTCAATCAACATAACAAACACTAAATTACTACTTATTTTACTAACCATTTTGATTTGATCTATGTTTGTTTAGGAGCAATAAATCAATTAACGAAGAACTTGGCCTGCGAATGGGGAAAAGATAATATTCGAGTTAACGCTGTTGCACCTTGGATTATTGATACCGCCCTTACAGATACTGTAGCTGTAAGTATCTTTTCTCTTTATTTAAAAGGGAAAATGGTCCGATATACTTCTCAACTTTAATTTGTGATTCAAAGTTGTCTTACAAAAGTGGTTCATAGATATCCTTATTGTTACACAAATGACTCAGATATACCATTAACTTATGTCGTTTTGTTTTAATAATTGTAGGAAGATTTTGAGTCATCAGATGTGGAGAAGTTAATAAAGAGAACTCCAATTAGCAGGATGGGAAAGCCAAATGAAGTATCATCACTTGTGGCTTACTTATGTTTCCCTGCTGCTGCTTATATAACTGGCCAAATCATTTGTGTTGATGGTGGAAAAACTGTTTCTGGATTTCCATGATTAATTACTTACTTACATGTCTAAACTTTCTACTCAATTGGGGAAAGGCTCATAAATCATAAGAATTGTCAATTCACAGAAGCAGTCACACGTAAAACAAGTGTATTATTAATTTTTATTTAGTCTTTGTAGTGTAGTTATGGTATGATTGTATTTACATACGGTAGACAATAAAATTCATGTCGAGAAAACAATAATCAAGAACGGAAAATTATGCAACAATCGTATTTATTATTTCAAAGTGTGAGTGTTACAATCTCTATGATTCCTCTGAATTGGCCTTTTCAAATATAAATTCAAGGGCTCTTGAGCTTGATCTTGAATCTTCGATTAACTTGAACTTGATCTTTATCTTGATCTTGACTTTTACTTGAATTCAAGGGCTTCGAGCTTGTTCTTGAATCCGATGGTCTTGATCTTGATCGTTCTTGAACTTGAATGCTTGAATTCTTAAACTTGTAGCTTTATAGAGAATTTTATGGCGTTTGTACCTGTCAATTTTCTGCTGAATGCCTCTCAAAGTGAGAGTTTTTCCATTATATAGAGAAAATAAAGATTACACATCCATAAAGATCCGCCTCCTATCCCTAAAGATCAGCTATTCTATCTCTACAAATATGCTATTCAATCCCTCTAAATCTTCCTTGCTATCCCTCCAAATCAGCTATTCTATCACAATATTTATTCATCTGATTCTACAACAAATGTATATGATCATGCTAATTTATATCACTATATAATTACATTAATATATACAATAATTTAGTTGTCCATCATGCTAACATCCCCCCTCAAATTGATGTTGGTAGATCAAGAAGCATCAATTTGCCTACTAGAAACTGATGGCGTTGCCGTGCCATGAATTTTGTAAACGCATCAACTATTTGAAGATTACTGGACACATATGGAAGAGTAATGACTCTTTTATCTACAGCTTCTCGTATATAATGACAATCCACTTCAATGTGTTTGGTCCTCTTATGAAAAACTGGATTAGTAGCACTCTGAATAGCACTTGTATTGTCAGTGTGAAGAGGAGTAGGATGAGATTGAGGAAATCCAATCTCAGCAAGTAATCCACGAAGCCATACAACCTTAGAGCAAGCAGTAGACATGGATCGATATTCAGCCTCTGTTGAAGATTTTGACAGACAATCTTGCTTTTTTACTCTTCCAAGATATCAATGACTTTCCAAGAAACATACACCAACCAGAGACTGAACGACGAGTATCAGGACATCCCGCCCAATCAGAATCACTAAAAGCATTAAGACGAATATGAGAACCACTTGGAAAGAACAATTCTCGAGTAGATGTTCCTAGAAGATACCGAATGATGCGACGAACAACCACCAAGTGGAGATGACGGGGAGCTTGCATAAATTGACTAACTTGTTGAACTGCAAAAGAGATATCAGGGCGAGTAATAGTAAGGTAATTTAGAATCCCAATAATTGTCGAAATATAGTTGGATCAGGAAGAAGATCGCCTTCATTACGATGATACTTCACATTCAATTCCAACGGAGTATTCACGAAGGATAAATCTTGAAGACTAGCCAAAGAAATCAAATCTTGAGTATATTTGTGTTGGTTTAGAAACACACTTGAAGCAACATTATGAACTTCCAAACCCAAAAAATAAGTAAGAGGACCAAGATCTTTCATATGAAAATTAAAGAATCTTTCGGCTGCTGTTGGAGGCTAGTGATTAGTTAAGAATCAGTTCATGTGATAATAATGTCATCTACATACACCAAAAGAAGAACACAACCTGTAGATGTTTTCTGAAGAAATAAAGATAAGTCATATTTGCTCTGCTCAAAAGAAAATTGTAGCAAAGTAGATCGGAACTTATCAAACCAAGCTCTTTGAGCTAATTTAATCCATACAAAGACCGCTTCAACTTGCATACATTTGATGTAGGCGATGAGAATAAATCAGGTGGAGGTTTCATATAAATATCTTATTTAAGATCACCATGGAGAAAAGCATTTTGACATCCATTTGATAAAGAGACCCGTTTTGTGAAGCAGCAATGGCAATAATAGTTCGCACCGTACTCATTTTGGCTACGGGTGCAAAAGTCTCCTCATAGTCCACCCCATACTCTTGTCTGTTACCAAGAACAATCAATCAAGCTTTGTACCGATCAAGAGTTCCATCAGAATGAAGTTTGATTGAATAAACCCATTTACATTCAATAGGGCAGACATTTGAAGGACATGAAACAATGTCCCATGTGTCATTTTCTTTAAGAGTCAAAAGTTCTTCCTCCATTGCTTTCTGCCAACATTCATGCTTGGAAGCTTGTGAGTAACAAGATGGAACAGATATGTTGGATAAAGTAGAGGAAAAGCCATACCAATTGGAGTACAATATACTCTGATAGATCGCCGAGTAGGCTCAAGAGGACTAGATCTTGAAGAATTCTCAGATTCTAGTTGTGGTACAGTTTCAGGTGGCAGATCAGTGTCGGGATAGGATAAAGTTGGCTGATGTCGTTCATACACAAATACAGGTCTGAACCTCTTAAAAGAAGATGATAAATCCTCAAAAGTAGGAAGAAGAGGAGAAACATAAGATGGATCTTCAACCGTAGGAAAGAAATATTGATTCTCAAAGAAAACAACATTTCTAGAAATACGAAATTTGTAAGAATATGGATCATAGCAAATATAACCTTTTTGTGAAGTACTATAATCCATAACACATTTAGTATATTGTACATAAAGTTTATTGCGCTGCGAAGGAGGCAAATGCACAAAACAAACACAACCAAATGTATGAAAATCACTATAGTTAGGATTTTGGTGATAAAGACGAAAATATGGAGACTCAAGATTTAGCACTTTGGATGGAAATCTATTAATTAAATAGACAACAGTAGACAAAGCTTCCACCCAATATTTAGATGGTACAGAGGACTCAATCAATAAAATACGAGTGACATCTAAAAGATGGTGATTTTTTCGTTCAGCAACTCCATTTTGTTGTGGTGTATATGGGAAAGAGTGTTGTGAGACAATTCCTTTGTCAAGCAAGAGGTTTTTGAATTCGTAAGACATATATTCTCTACTAGAATCAGATCTTAATAATTTGATGCATGTAGAAAATTGAGTCTCAATAGAAGCCAAAAATATCTTAAACATGGAAAATACCTCAGATTTGGATCGAAGAAAATACACCCATGTAAATCAACTATAATCATCTATGAATGTCACAAAGTATTTGAAATGAGCATGAGAAATAATTGGTGAAATTCCCTAAACATCACTATGAATGACATCAAAACACTTTGTAGCACGACAACCAAAATTAGGAAAAAGAAGAGTTTTACTTTTGCCTAATTTACAAGTAGAACAATCAATGGAAGCAACTGAAAATTGATTTTTATTTCCCAATAAACCAGAATTTGATAAATGAGACAACACAACAGAATTTGGATGTCCTAGATGCTTATGCCAAACCTCAGTCTTACTAGCAGTAGAAGTACAAGCAAAAGATAGAACATGAGAATGGAAAAGTGTATAGGAAACAATCCTCCAACTTTAGGCCCCTTCGCGATTATCGACCCCGACACCTGATCCTGCACAAGACAACCATTACGAGAAAAATTCACATCACAATTGTTATCTACCAATTGTCCAACTGAAATAAGACTAGTTGAGAGCTTTGGTGAAACAAAAACATTCTTGAAAGTTGGAGTAATGTCCCCAACCTTGGTAATGGATAAATTACTACCATTGGCAATCTGTATTTGTGATGGACCTTGATACTTACGAACATTTTTTAGGATGCTCGTTGAGTTGGCCATATGATTGGAAGCACCTGAATCAACAATCCAAAAATTAGATGTAACATCATTACCTTGTAATCTCAATGCTGAAAAGTCTGACACGATCATTTGTTGTTCCATTTCAGGAGTAAGAACTTGTCCTGAAGATGAGTTATCATTAGTGGAACCATTTACCCCAGCTTGAAAAGCATTTATCCTACGATTTTGAGGGCGCGTGGGACACTCTTTGATAATGTGTCCTTGTTGTTTAAAATAATTACAAACTTTCTTGCTACAATTGCTAGCAATATGACCATATTCCTTGCAACTGTAGCATTGAGTTCTACTCATATCCTTTCCCTTTCCTTTACCTTGAGCAGCAAATGCAACAGTGACATCATTTTCTTTCTTAAAAGCATTTTGTGTGACAAGACGTTGCTCTTCATGAAGTAATTCCCTAAAGCAAACATCCAAAGAGGGAGACGAGTCACGATTCATCAAGTTAGAGTGAACACTCTCAAAGTCGGAGCGTAATTTCACAAAAAATTGGTCTCGCTTGCTTTGCTCTTCACAAAGTAATTCCCTAAAGCAAATAACCAAAGAGGGAGACGGGTCACGATTCATCAGGTTAGAGTGAACACTCTCAAAGTCAGAGCGTAATTTCATAAAAAATTGGTCTCGCTTGCTTTGCTCATGAACTGCCTAAATCACTAATAGAGATTTAGTAGGTATTTTGGCATAGACAATATCTGTAAATTCAGTCCATAAATTCTAAAATCCAGAAAAATAATCTTGGACAGAAAGACCTCCTTGAGAGTAATTAGCAATTTCATACTCTAACTGAAAGCGTCTTGCGCTATTATCTTGGTTGTAAACCTTTTGTAAGTAATCCCACATGGCCTTAGTTGTCTTGTACGACCTGAGATTAAGAACAATAAGAGGGTCTATTGACCCTAGAATCCATGTCATCACCAGAGCATCTTTAATCTTCCATTCACCTAGCTTTGTTGCATCAGTAAGAGCAGGATCGCTTTCATCTATATTTCCCCATAGTTCTTTGCCGATGACAAATAACTGAAACTGAAACTCCCAAGAAGAATAATTTTTTTCCAATAAAACGAACACTGAAGGATTCAAAGTGATGTGAATTCATGCTTTTGAATAACTATGAAAACTACAAAGACTCAAGAAAGTAACTAGAATGGCCAAGAATAAAATTCCCAGGTGGTAGGACTGATTGTCGATGAACAGTCAACCAAAAACCAAGATTTTCAATTTTTTTTAGAAGGAACCACAAATGACTCTATGAAACAAGACAACCAAGAGAAGGCTCTAATACCATGTCAATTTTCTGCTGAATGCCTTTCAAAGTGAGAGAGTCTTTCCATTATATAGAGAAAATAAAGATTACACATCTCTAAAGATCCGCCTCCTATCCTTAAAGATCAGTTATTCTATCTCTAGAAATCTGTTATTCAATCCCTCCAAATCTGCCTTGCTATCCCTTTAAATCAGCTATTCTATCACAATATTTATTCCTTTGATTCTACAACAAGTGTATATGATCATGCTAATTTATATCACTATATAATTACATTAATATATACAATCATTTAGTTGTCCATCATGCTAACAGTACCACAAATTTTCTCTAGCTTCTTGTTTAGAATTTTTGGTCCCTTTTCTGAATAATGAGGACCCCTATTTATAGTTTTAGAACAAAGGAGTTGTGATTAGAACAGAATTTCCTTCGGCCAATCAGATTTAAGTGACATGGCATATGGGCTTTATGAAGCGGGTTTGTCATCCTTGACACATGTCATGGTCCTATTGGCTTCTTGTTTGACTTGGCATGCCACGTCATTTGCCACGTGGCACCAAAAATGGGCCTCTAGGATGAGATGAATTTGGGCTTAGCAAATTGGGCTCATCTATTGTAGCCCAAATCAATTAATTTTGACTTTAATTAAATCCATATTTATTGGATTTGAATAATTAGCCCAATTATATTAATCCATAATTTATTTGGACTAATATATTCATGAATTTAATATAATCCGAATTATTTTATAAATTTATATTTAATAAATTTTAAATGATTATAAATGTCCTCTACTTCAAGTCTTGTCGAGATATTTTATCTTTTAAAGACTTGGCTTGAAGCATTAACTAGTTACTAAATTGATCTTGAGTCAAATAAAATAAACTAATCAATGCAATTTATTTATTTAACATTTCACCAATTACTTGGAAGATTCCAAACAATATTAAAAGTATATATATATACACATATACTGTCAAAACTTCCAACATAAGTATATACTTCAGATGGTCTTTTGAACGAAGGAAGCTAATTTAAGGGCCCACATTTTACTGCCACCGTTTCATGTCTCCAAATTTGTCAAGGATTAGGCTACAAATTATTTCAACGCCACAAACCGTTCCTTGTTTTATTCGAAGTGACCAATCGCCTTAGTTAAAATTGAATTGTAATTGAACTACGAATTGTAATCCTATTCAATTTCATATTCATATATATGTTTTATTGTCTTAGCCGAAAAAGAATTGTAATTGAACTAGGAATCGTAATCCCACTAAATTTCATATTCATATATCTTTTCTATTGTTTTAGACGAAAATGAATTTTAATTGAACTAGGAATTGTAATCCCACTCAATTTCATATTCATATATCCTTTCTATTGTCCTAGCCAAAAAAGAATTATAATTGAACTAGGAGAATGATTTAATTCCCATCACATGACATCTATAAATAGACACATTGTCTCTACAATTTCGTCTTCAATTACAAATTGTGAGCTACGAACCTATGACAAAAGGGGCATAATTCAGGGTAACCTCCCTCCCCTTTCCTGATTTTTGTCACTTTTTTACAGTTTGACACATCTATCGTAGAAAATTCATATCTCATTGTAGAAAATCGAAATCATGAATGGTTTGATTTTTCAGAAACTAGACTTCTCAATCTCTAACATATCCAAAATTCAGAATTTAATACCTTCAGAATATTTTTAGATGAGTTTTTGAAGTTAGCTCTAGATTCTGTCATTCTGAAAATTTCAGATTTGTGTAGCTTTTCTAAAACTCTTGTGTACTGATGTAGGAACAACGAAATCACAAGACGCTTACTTATTTCGAATCAAGACACAAATGTCTACAGCATCCGAAATTCAAATGTAATACCTTCAAAATCATTCCAGATACTATTACAAAGTCAGCTTTAGATTTTGGTGCAACAAAAGTTTCAGATTTGTGCGATGACACCAAAAAAATTGTATCTCGAGGTAGAAGTATCGAAATTACGATCCACTTGATTCTACAAAAACTAGACACAAAAGTCCACAACATACACAAAATTTAGGATTAAACTCCTTTAATATTGTTCTAGACAATTTTTTGAAGTTAACTTTAAATTCTGTCACATTGCAGAGTTTTGCTGCCTCGCAAAATATTTAATATCTTGATGTTGGAACGTCATCACCAAAAAAGGGTTGTGATCGCTGGAAACTATACTTCAAGGATTTTATTATCACCAATAAAATATTGTCTCAAGGCTAACCTAGTTAGCTTAGTATAGCTTCCAAGTCCCAAACGTCTTGACGGGTAACAATCTCTCCTTTACTTATATCTTCTTTGTATTGTCCTTTTTTGTGTTTTTTTTGTAGATCAACAAAAACAATATTTGTATTTTTCGTGGAGGCTACACAATGGAGAGCTTTATCATACAAGAATTTGATCTTGAGGTGTGAAGGGATGTGTTTAACGTCCCTGCCTTGAAGATCAATAACTTGAGGCTTTACTAAATTCCGAATACTTGAGCATAAGGTGTGAAGGGATGTGTTTAACGTCCCCGCCTTGAAGATCACTAACTTGAGGCTTTACTAGAATACTTTGTTTAACGTCCCCGCCTTGAAAAAAACACTACTCTCAAGGCTTTACAAGGTCCCAAATACTTAAGCATAGGGTGTGAAGGGATGTGTTTCACGTCCCCGCCTTGAAGATCACTAACTTGAGACTTTACTAGAATACTATGTTTAACGTCCCCGCCTTGAAAAAAAATACTACTCTCAAGGCTTTACAAGGTCCCAAATACTTAAGCATAAGGTGTGAAGGGATGTGTTTAA
>JAJOOH010015591.1:0-15679 GCA_029582605.1 Solanum gracilifrons
ATGTATTTTAATTGTCTAAACCTATGTAAAACTAAAGAACAAATATTCAATATTATTGTCATTCTTAGTGTTGAATTGATTTTCTTTTTGCATTAATATTAATTTGATTTTGATTTAAGCTTTATTATAATTACCAACATCTATGGACTATAATCTTTATTGGGCCATTAAAAATTCTAACTTTCAAACATGAAATAATATATTAAAAGATAAAAACTATGAAAAAGTATAAGAAATATTTAAAAATTATATCAAAGTAATTATTTTTACGTATAAAATAAAATTTTAAAATTATATATATAATGTCTGGTTGGTTTTTTTAGTTGAAACCAAACCAACCCAAATATAGTCGGATTTTTTTTTTCTAATACCAAACCACTAGTAGGGTTTTTTTTTCCGATTTGACTCAATTTGCAGTTTGGTTCAGTTTTCGGTTCGATTTTGTACACCCCTAATCCCACCATTATCAGAAGCTCCACACAATGGACCTTGCAGAAGAAAATAGTTGGTGGGACTACCAACCCATTTCTGAAAAAGAAATCAGTTGGAAGAAAGATATTGTCATCTTGTAGAACATTAGTAGGTCCTGCTAGGGGAGGGTAAGTTATCGGGTTCGCGTAAGTTTTTTTTTTAACTGTTATGTCCAAGTTAGCTTGCATGCACCTGTTCGAGTTTTTACATGTTGACTACTAAGGAGTGTAAAAGAATTTGTAGTAAGATCAAGAATCATATACTTCCAACTTTGTTTAAATAGGAGCTTGACATTAATAGAGTATCATCCACTTTTTCAGCCAGTTGTTAAATAAGTACAATATAGTAAGCTGTAAGCCTAAGTACAGATATAGCCAGCAATTTAATGTTCATGTGGCATTAATTAACTAAACACCATAGAGTTCAAAAGAGACAAAACAGGATAATAGTGGCAATTGGATTTGAAAGTGTGGAGAATCTTTTGGGAGCCACAAACAAGATTATTAAAATAGGAAGGAAGAGTCCCAAGAGTTGATCTAGGTTTTTTTTTTCTTGAGATTGCAGCATTCATTTGAGTTTGAAAATGCCTTAACAAGAGAATTGTAGTACATTATTCAATGGTTTTAACTTTTCAGCAACCCCAAGTGGTCCCTTAAACGTCTGCATACATACTATCCTCTCCAGATTCCACTTGTTGGATTACACTGAGTATGTTGTTGTTAAGTTTTAGAGTTGGTAGGAAAAAGAACTTTCTCAGATCTTGGGTGAATTTGATGGGATTTTGAATTGAAAAAAAAAAGAGTTAAAGTGAAACATGTTATCCTTCTTCCACAAAAGTGGAAATTGGAAAGAAGCATCATTTAAAGAATAGTGTGTACTACTAGAAAGCAATAAAGAGAAAAAGTAAAAGCTCCAAAAGAACTTTGGCAACTGAATAATCAAATGTAAACTTTAATTTAACCAAACTACAAGGCAATTGAAAGAAAGACAAAAAAAAAAAAAGATTTGTATAACTATCTTCAAACAGGTTGAGTTCTATGAACATCAGTCCATGGCAAACTTACATTATCTGCAGAATTATGAAACTTATCCTTCTTAGACCATAGCCAAATCTTGGAAACAGAAAAACTCTCCCCTTTATTTCCAATCCTCTTGCCATAATTGTCTCCATCATTTGCAGAACTTCCATTGTGTCCACTTTTCCCTTTCACAATTCCCCTCATCAACTGACCACCACCACCATCTACACCATGATTTTGAGCACTATTGGGACATAATGACACTTGCAATTCTGAATCATCCACCACATATTGAAAAGACCCCATTGAAAAACACCTCCTTGAGTCCA
The DNA here is from genome assembly GCA_029582605.1 of Solanum gracilifrons. NCBI lineage: Eukaryota > Viridiplantae > Streptophyta > Magnoliopsida > Solanales > Solanaceae > Solanum > Solanum gracilifrons. The sequence goes on from JAJOOH010015591.1 coordinate 1,820, forward strand.
AACTACTGTTACTAGTCTCTCCCATTTCCCTTTTCCCATTTTCAAGAAGACCATTGTTTGTGTTCTTGAATTTGCCAAGTCTTACTGAAAACACCCTTCTTGAACTAATAGTATCATCTAAATCCTCATGTGGTTTTACACCAGGAGAAACACCAACACCAACACTTCCATGTTCTGAAACCCCACCACCACCACATTCATCTCTTATTGAATCATCAAAGCAAAAGATTGGATTTTCAACACAAAAATCAGGTGTGAAAAGGATTCCTCTGCAAAGGGGGCAAGTTGAATTTGACAACAGCCATGTATCTATACAACTTATATGGAAGGCATGACTACATAAAGGGAGCAGCCTCAATTCATCTTGTTCTGAAAACTCACAGAGACAAACAGCACAATCAAAAGGTTCCTTCAAACCCACAATTTCTTTGTAAAGAAAGACAGGGAGAGCATCAATAAAAGCCTGATCTAAACCTGAGTCATGAAGATGAAAAAGCTGTTGTAACTGCCTTTGATAGGTACCAGAATCAGACATTTCAGGGTCTCTATTAGATGAAGAAGAGGACCACCTATGCTTCATCAAATACCTAACTAACAAATGCAAAACACCAGAAATAAAGAATATGATAGCTAGTATTACTATGATAAAAAGAACAGCTGGACTAATTTTGTTTCCAGATGAAGATGAAGATGATGATGATGGGGTAGAGGAGTCTTTCTGAGGAGATGACAGAAGATGAATATGATTCAAAAGATCAATTTTTCCCCTGATTTCAGACTGAACCCAAGGCATTTTTTGGAACTAAAAAGACAATACTTCTTTGCTCATACCTTTTCAAGAATCAGACAGTAATTTTCATCACTTCTGCTGGTGGCATACAAAGACAAAGCCAGCTCATATATATTGAGTACTACAAGAACTAGACCCACATTTCTTTTCGTTTACAAGAAACTCAACTTCAACCCAAACCTACTCAATCAATCAAGAAAGCAAAAAGATGAAATTTTGAGCTGGATTTGTAATAAGAAAAAACACCCCTTTTTCAGCAGGAAGTTGAAAAAAGAAATCTTGGGTAATTTCTTAACTTTTTTTCAAAATGACTAAATGATGGCAACAAAGAAAAGTCACTTGGGAGTAGTATTTAAGTAGGTTCCAAAAAATAGGTCAAAAGAACAACCAAGACCTTTGAGGGCATTTAGTCATATTATTAATTTAATAAGTACTAACAAAGATGGTAAGTACTTATTCCTCAGATGTATCGAGTTCGAGTCTCATATATAAAATTATTTTTGTTAGGAAGTGTTTTATCCTCAATATGAAATTTTCTTCACGGTACGAATTCAGATAAGATCCCTTTTCAAAAATACAATTTTACCCTTAACCTTATTAGGTTTTTGTCTCTTCTTCTTGATGAAGGTTTTGGCAATTGAGATTGTAAAGTGATGTTGGATGTGGAATGGTAGATGAGTGAAGCAGGGCCCAATGATAGATGGCTGAATCAACTGGCTTGGATCTGCAGTATTACATGTATAGTAGACACCCGCATGCGCGCCAGCACACACACGAACAACACACATAGATTTTTTGTGATTTTGAATTGATCTAGCATGAGCTCCTCATACTATTTGGATATTTCTCTTTTAAATACTGGGTAGTAGAGTTGGTTTTCTGTCTTTATAAGGTAAGGGGTAAGTTGTGAGTATATTCTATCTTTTTTATAATGCACATTATTAAATTTATCGGATTGTATTAGGTAAAAGTTGCTCGTATATGTAGTGGAATAAAAAATAAACACGTGACACTGACATAATATGATTACGAAAATTAGTTCAGTGAAATAAACTATTCTAGGAGATGTGTTCAGAAAGACCATCCTTGAATCTTGATGACCCTCCAAGGTCATAGAATGATTGTCATCATAAAAAAGTGAGAACTTGTGATCTGAAGATGAAAAAGGACATGTGTCCTGGTGAAGTGAGAAAAGGACGAATACGGCATAGCTAGCGGTATTTCCATGTGGATGACAACTTTATGATTCGAGTAGAACTTTTTATTGGTTGATGTATTATCTTTGTAAACTATAAATAATAATTTTAGCACAATTGTAAGCCATATGATACTGAATAACACTATAGCAATATACTTACATTCTTATAATAATTTTTGACTTAAAAATTAATTTTTTCCAATCAATCCAAACGGACTCTAATTTGGATGGCCTCAAAAAAACTTTTATACATCTCCCACTCAATAAAAGTCCACAATGGACACATGAGTGGAGAGTGGTGGAGTTGCAAATAAGGTAACCCATATATAACTTCTAATTATTCAAGAGAAGAGGCGACCTGAAGACATCACTTAAGAGATTTAAAAATGTCATTTTAAAAAAATTTAATTTGTACTCATTCTCAAAATTAATTGGTATTCAAATAATTTTTATAGAAGACAATGCAAGGTTATAACACTGAAAAATCAATAAAAATATCAAATGCAATTTTCAAATAATTATTTTTTAGTCGTTATAACTAAAAGAAAATCATTATTATGAAGTATAGCATTTCACAGGTCAAAGTTTACGATAATATCATAAAAATTCATCTTTAAAATTTAAAACTTTACGATAATGACGATTTTTCAATTACAGAACTGAAAAGTGGCCATCCCCGAATGGTCATTACAAACAAATTTATATATTATTAGAAACGCTCAAACGACGTCGTTAAGAACATTTTACTATTAAAAACCCTGAAACAAAATCCCCTAACCCCTTCTTCAACTTTCAGTCTATATGCTCCTGGCTTCACCACTCTGTTGGCGCCTCTTCACTCAATCCATACGCCGTCCTCCGCCGCCGTGCAAACACTTTTCTCTCCTCCGCCACTGCTTCTCATCTCCGCCACCAATGGGAAAGGCTGCGAAAAGTTCCGAAGCTAACTCTAGTGCATCAATCCCCAAAGACGAAACTTATCTACAGAATGTTATTCCTAAACGTATCGCACTCTTCGAATCTCTCCAGAATCAGCAACGCCTTCAACGACTTGCGCTCTCCCCTGATCCTATCAAGTAAACTCTATTTCTTACTTAAATTGTTTTAAATGATTAAAAATGAAGAAGAATGACATTATCAGTAGAGTCGTTTAACTGCTTTTATTGCGTATTTATCAAACATCTTGTAGAAATTGGGGACGATGTATGAATTTACACTGCAAATTAGTACTTTGAGCTACATTTCTTTTTGACAAAGGAAACAATCAATTTGATGCTCCCAATTTATGTGAATGTGTTTGATTGAACATGAATTTTAAGAATAAAAGGAAGACCTTTTGAATTTTGTAGTCTAAAATAAGCTAAAAATGGTAAGTTTAAGGTTAAAGTGTAACTCAATATAGAAAGAAGTTTATTCTTTTTGGGGCTAACTAATGTATTCTCTTTTAAGTTAAGATTTTGAATGTGGGTTATGATGCTATTTAATTAGGATTGAGTTAGTGGATGGGACAATTAAGGAGGGAAAGAAATGGAATACCACACCATTTGATATAGCAAAGGAGATATCAAAGAGCTTGGCTGCAAATGCGTTGATTGCGAAGGTGAACGGGGTGCTTTGGGATATGTTGAGGCCGTTGGAAGGCAATTGTAAGCTAGAGATCTTTAAATTTGAAAGTGATGAGGGCCGTGACACATTTTGGCACTCGAGTGCTCACATTCTTGGAGAGGTTTCAAGCTTTTGTCTACTGCATTGTGGTTCTTTTTTCATCATGTTGTGATTTTCAGAAATTATTATTGCTGAAATATTTTCTATGCTCATATTTACTTCTGTTTATGTTCTTTTTGTGGTTTTCTTAGTCGTTGGAAAGGACATTTGGATGCAAATTGTGCATTGGACCATGTACAACAAGAGGAGAGGTATATATTAAATATTCATGTTTCTTTAGAGAGCTTGGACATATTCTGAACTGCGAGACAGATTATTTAGTATTGGGCACTGAAATGAGCCTGAATAACGGGATGAATATGGAGGATAAATATAGTCAATGGCTTAGCGACATAGTTGATTGGTTGACTAATTAGTTCTGCGGTCTAAGTCGTGGCATGAATTTTTTATTCTCCTTACATGGCCTTTGGCTCGGCAAAGTAATACATTTCTTCCTTGAGAATCGATTAAAGTGAAAACATCCATCTAGCTAGCTAATGATACACTGAAGTAGTTTCACAAAATAATTAACTTAAGTTGCTATTTATTGCCTGACCACTTTATTTGATAGTTGATATCCTGGTCAGAACCTTGGGATAATTCTGTATCCCGCCTTCTGTTGTTGCCTTCACTGCAGCCACAACAGAAGTTGATTTCCGGATGAAAGAGCCATCAGAAGGAAAAAGCCCATGAAGCTTTAACTTAGTACTATCATTTGAGATTGAAATTTTCTGATGGACCAACTTCTAAGGAAGCAATATTCCCTGAATGAAACAAAATTAGATTAACAGTGTTTCACTCCCTCCCTCTTCCTGGACCACAGTTTGGTGGCAGGGCTCTATGTCATTATAGCTTATTCTGTCGTCAGTTCGTATTGCTTCCAACATGTTATGACATGTCTAAACTTCCATTGCAGGGGTTCTATTATGATGCCTTTTATGGTGATCTGGGATTAAATGAGGATCATTTTAAACGGATTAAGGAGGAGGCAACAAAAGCTGTTTCGGTATTACTCTTTTACCTGTTAGAATTGCCTTCGATCTGATTAACATAAAGTGCAAATGCTTGTTGCCACTTTGATTTTATCTCACTAGTGTTTTTTTCTCTTTTTTACTTTTAAAGTCTCTTTTTGGTTGTCTTAAAAAGGAATTGAAGTTTTTATGGTTGAGTATCACGTTCCTCTTGTAAAAAGTTAAAGTTTTCTTGTTGTATGGTTAGGAAGTTGGTAAAAAGGAAAATACATTCAAGAGATTCGAATGATTTATGCTCGTGAGGGGAGTAAGGTGAGTTTTGGGATCATAGGTGGTGCGGAAACAATACTTTGAGACTCACTTTGTCTTTCCCTAACATGTATAGAATTTCTTGCCAAAAAAAGGATGTTGCTCAAGGTCAATGAACACCATATGTAAATCCCTCTTCCTTTCCTGATATTTTTCCACCAGTCTCCTCACAAGATGGATGGCTTCTGTGGGCAATCACCCTGGCATGGAATCCAAACTGATTCTCGGAAATAGGCACACCCCTTCTCACTCTCATCTCCTCCACTCTCTCCCTAACTTTCATAGTGTGGCGTAACAACTTTATACCCTTCTAGTTGTTGCAATTTTGTATTTCACCCTTATTCTTGTACAACAGAACCATTGTACTCCACTTCCATTCCTCGGGCATCTTAGCGGTCTTAAAAATGACATTGAACAAGCTAGTCAACCACTCCAAACCTACTCTATCCGTGCTCTTCCAAAACTCCACCGGGATCTCATCTTGTCCTGTCGCTTTTCAAATGAAAAATTCATGTAAGAACAGGCTTTCCTAATTGCTGAATTAAGAGAATCTCTTTGGAGCCCATTTGGATGGCCTTAAAAAATGGCTTTTAAGTTAAAAATAAAAAGTCAAAACTTAAATGACTTTTAAGTCAAAAAATAAAAAGTAGGAGGAGGCCTACTTTTGGTTTTAAACTTATTTTAAGTTATTTTTAATCTTGCCAAACATTTTCCAACTTATTTTAAGTCATTTTTTGCTCATTTTAAGTTATTTTTATACTTGCCAAACACTTCCAAAAGTCAAAAACTGACCTAAAAGTAGGTTTGATCAAACTTTTAAGCCAATCCAAACACCCTCCTAGTTATGATAGTCATTGGAGTCTTCCCGACCCAGTTTTAGAATATTAACCAAAGCAAGACCACTATCTATACATGTGGTGGACAGTGGACACAGCTATACAGGGTCAATTATTTGGATTGGTCTTGAATGTACCCCCACCTTAATGGGATCTTCTTTCTTCTACAGTTCTATGATCCTTCATACTGCCTAATCAAGGATGCAATGATAATGTTGTAGCAAAATGTAGGATATAAGTGATATAAGAGTGATAGGAGCTGTTAGAGATCTTTATCATCACCGAGTGAGAACCTCAACAGTTTATCTTCTCCATTCTGCTTCAAAGCAATTGCTAAGGAACCGCTCTTCCAGTTGGTGCAGTATTTTGTTTGATTTTCCTGCATTATATTCAACAGGCAACTAACTTTCCCTTGTTTATCAGGAGAAACAACCTTTTGAACGCATCGAAGTTTCACGGCAGCAAGCTCTTGATATGTTCTCTGATAATAGGTTTAAGGTTGGATTGCTATGATCTGTAGCCTTTATCCTCCCAGGCTTTTCCTGTGTGCAACATTTTTCAGGAAGTTCACATCTTAATTTATTTTCCCTTCTTCTAATCAGGTTGAAATCATTAAGGATTTACCTGAAGATAAAACAATCACAGTATACAGATGTGGACCGTTGGTTGATCTTTGCCGTGGTCCCCATATACCTAATACATCTTTTGTTAAAGCACTAGCCTGTACAAAGGTGAGGTGCTGCATATTCTCATTAAAGAAAGAGTAAGCTTATGTGTGTTGATTTGATTTTTTCTGATCAATCTAATGTTCTAGGCTTCATCAGCATATTGGAGAGGAGATAAGGACCGTGAAAGCTTGCAAAGAGTTTATGGAATATCTTTTCCAGATCAGAAACAGTTGAAGGTGACTTTGAAAAACTTTTTATGGAACTGCAGACCACTTGATTTTCATATAATTCCATATCTTCTTCCCTTTTGAAAAAGAAAAAAAGGAAATGAAAATAGATGGAGAAAAAAGAGGAATTAAGTGTGAGACATTTTGGCTCTCAAAATTGTTTGAGTGATAATATTTGACAATTGGTTTGCTCCTTTTTAAAGTGCCCAATGTTGCAGTGTGAAATCCACCAAATGCATCAGATGTCACCTGTTGTGACTCGTAATTGTTATGTTTTGCTCCAACTCTTCAGAATTTGTTGTCTTTTTTTGTTTACCAAGGTTTTTGCCCTTTTCTGATGCTTTTTCTTGTTTGTGTTTAAGTCCTTTTAAGCATGGAAAACAAGTGCATTATGCCTTTTTCTTTGGATTATATGAAACGAGAGTAATAGGTGAATATTTTAGAACAATCTAATGAATTTAAAGAAATCCATTTTATTTCATCCATGCTTTGGTGAGCATAGAACTTTTTTCATAGAGTGTTGAATAGTCTTGATCGGAGATCAAGAGTAGCTCACATAATATTGTAAGTTATTTGATTTCTAGATTGATGAATTAGTGAACACATATTTGATCTATCTGTAAAAGCAAAAGATGTCGAGTGTTAGTGCTGTTGTGAGTATAGAGAAAAGGGTAACAGAACTGCTTCCTGTGAGGAGTTTTTAATGAAACAATCTTTATTATAGGAATATCTAGATATGCTGGCGGAAGCAAAGAAATACGATCACAGAGAGCTGACTAAGAAGCAGGAGCTTTTCTTTTTTCACCCATTAAGGTAAACCTTGAAATTTCTTGTAGTTACCAATATCAGTGAAATATTTCATCATATTTAAATGAGATTTATGCGTTTCAGCCCTGGAAGTTGCTTCTTTCTTCCACATGGTGCTCGAATTTGCAACAAACTGCTGGAATTCATAAAGAGCCAGTATTGGAAGAGAGGCTACGAGGAGGTAATTTACTTGTGCTTATGTATATTGGCTGCAAGGATTGTTTGAAATGCAGACATGAACAATGGGAGTTTAGTTTCGGACTGCACGAACGATTGGCTGGCTGAGTTCACTCTTGACATTTGCAGAAACTGTTTCCTTTTTTAAAATTGCATTTATTTCTTGATTTCATTTGAGAGGCATAGTTCCCTCCTAATTGTTAGTGGACTGAATTCCTTCTGACCAACGAAGAGATCCTCATGTGGTTCCTAAGTTATTCACTTATAATACATCCTTAGATTAGACCAATGTAGCAAGGATGCAGACATGTGGGTAATGTTGGGAACAAACCTTTGCACATATACACTAGTTTTAAAGAAGGGGGCACACGTTGAATGAAACACTATTATAGATGAAGGTTGTAATACAGGCCTGAATGGAAGTTGCAAAAAGTATCAGTAACTGCAAAATTCTGAAAATAAAATAAAATTCACATGATTTTTCTTTAAGAATATCCTAATAGCACCGAATAACCTATATATTGGAAAGAAGTGTAGTAGGAATCAGAATATAATAGAGGGAGGAAAAAGAGCAGCTCTTAGAACAAAGAAAAGATTGAGGGAAAAAAATCATAACTTGAGGACATTGTAAATTCGGGAAACAACAAAGTGAATTAGGGGTGCCATAAAGGTGGAAGATGTTCTTTTCTTCATTGAACCAGGTTCTTTGCTTCTTCTACTTCTAGTCTGAATCATGGTTGTTCTTTGAGTTCAATTTTGTGTTTTCTACCATCATTGAGCTCCAAAGATGGTGAATGTAGAAATTTTGGTGGTGTGTTGAACAGTACTAAATTTTTTTCGAACTTCTTAATTACACTGGCTACAATATTTTTTGTCAGGGATTAGGCATATTGGTGTCTGAAATTCAGATACTCATTGCTTGATAAAGGGGCACTTGTAATTGGAGGACTCACGTGACCTTAAATAATAAATGCAAAAAAATAAAAATTGTGTCTTGACATGCTTGCTCCTGTATCCATGCAATATTGTCTTTGCATCAATGGTTCATATGACTAAGATATTTACTTTTCTCCTCTTGGCCTATTTGTTGCCTCCTCGTTTTCTCCTTTTTCCTTTCCCCCTCTCCTCAATGTAGGAACTGGGGCAAAGGGCACTGTTGAACCTCAATGCATAGAGTTATGTGTCTTTCTGTTTATGAGTGCTTGTATTGATACGTGAGTTATGCAGGTTTGGAGTCCAAATATGTACAACATGCAATTGTGGGAGACTTCTGGTCATGCTGCAAATTACAAGGAGAACATGTTTGTGTTTGAGGTAAATTTTTGTACACTACTAGCTGCTTTGGTATTATGGTGCATCTCAATGTGTTTTCCACTCTTTTTAAAACCTCTAATTTCTGAATATAGATACTTGAAGTAGGGAGTAATATGTTGGTTAGAGGGGTACAATCCATATTTATACAAATGAGTGAGGTATAATTATGAGTATCATAGAACTCTAAAATTGGGTTCTGAGTAAGTAGATGGAGTAAGATAATCTTCTATAGGTCATACCAGAGGAAGAATCGGCATCCTTGTTTTTTTGGGTAAAAAGATTTTAGAGAATGGATCCTACCTCTGGAATTTGAACTCAAAGTCATATGAATAAACACAGGAAAAACTCTTGATGTTTTTTCTGCATATGAATTATGATGGATCAAGTTGGGTGCTATAAGACAGAGAAATGTTTCCACTATGCACAACACTTCAAATAATTTCCCAAGAAATGAATTTGTAATCACTGGTCCAATTTGGTGAACGATTTATTGAAGATGAATTATTACAGGCTCAAGACATATGGTAAGGTACAAAATCCAAGCAGATAGTTGTTATACTTGGTTGTGAAATATGTGGTGACAAAACTTTAGTTTTCTGTGGTTTTTACACTAAAGCTGATATTTCAGGAAGATATAATTTGTTCTGAATAAGCTGAAACATCTTGTTCCTTCTGTTGACTGATTCCAATTTCTTCAAATTTCTAGTATAGCAAGTATGGAGTATTGTAAACTGCAGAAAGTATTCAATTGTTGAAAAGGAGTAGTGGAACACTTTCTGCTTAACTTCAATCTGTTTTTACTCTATTCACTACATTTTGTGCGACAGTTTTCCATTATATAATGATGGTGTTTTCGCTGGGTATGGACTCTAAGTTGACTTATATAATATGTTAGTGATAAAGGAAAAGAATATTGAAGTTGTTAGAAAGAGGGAAAATATTGCGTGAAGGTTAAAATGTGAATAGTCTAATGAATTTCTTGAAAGTTGTGAAAGCTACAAATGGTATGACATATTATTGAACATTTCAAAATGGAAAGAGTATTATTTAAATTGGAAGCAATATTTACTAGTGGTCGGAAAAAGAGAAATCATTGCGTGAAAGTCAAAATGTGAATAGTCTAATGGATTTAAGTTTTTGAAAGTTGTGAAAGTCACAAATGGTTTAAAACAGTTTGGAACATTTCAAATTGGAAAAGTATTATATAAATTGGAATTGAGGAAGTGTTTTTGGGTAGCCAAAGATTGTTATATTACATACTCCTCTGTCCATCTTTACTTGTACATGTTTGACATGACACACTCCATAAGAAATAATAAATAGAGGGGTAATTTTACTACATCACCCCTATTAATTGTAAGTCATCTAAATATTGAAAAGTGAATAATATTAAATAGCAAGGATAGAATAAACACAATGACAAATTATCTCTTGGTTTTCCAAACTGGACAAGTATTGTTGGACATCCCAAAATAGTATAATGGACAAGGAAAGATGGACGGAGAGAGTAGTTTTTTTGAAGTTTCCTCTTGATCAGTTATGTCTTAATAGGCATTATATTAGTCCCTATTTAGTTGAAGGTCTATGGCGACAACATGCTTATAAGATTTTGAAATCAGATTTATCGATAAAGGGCTTGAAAAGAGTTATAGATTTATCTAAGAGACTAGGATTATTTGTTTAAATTTAGCAAACATCAGTGAGTAATAGTATAATTAGAAAAAAAAGTTATTTTCCTAAAATAAGGGTAAAAAAGGATAATAAATTAACTACAAATATCTATCTATTAATTCCAATTCCTTTACATTAAGTGTTCCATACAAACTTTAGTAGTTCTGTTAATGTGCTTACAAATCTTGAATTGATAACTGACGAGACATGTATGTCTCCATATATCTTAAAGATTTGTTGCTCAGACTCTTCAAATATGTCGACTGGCGCGTGTCGGATACTCTAAAAATAGCGCATTTTGGAAAATCCCACACGGGTGCGGCAACAATTTTGGAGAGTCCGAACAACAGTCTTACAGTGCTAATAAATTTACTTGCCGGCTATTTACTTTGGATAACTGATGGAAAGGATTAGGATAGAAAATCGCAGGTTGTACAGTAGAAAAAAAATCTTCACTTGTTTGAGATTTTTTTTTTTTTTAAAGATACTTAGTTCAGACAAATAATCCAGATTTGTGTTTTTTTTTAAACCCTTCCTTTTTGTTGGAGGATTGTTTACATTAAAATTGGTTAGGTTCTGGCCATAGTTGTAGTTTGTTGTCTTGTAAGAAGTGCTGCCTCTGGATGATCAGATTTTTCTAGCCATAGTTCGTGTAACGTTTCTTGCTTCTTCATACTGCAGATTGAAAAACAAGAATTTGGGCTGAAGCCAATGAATTGCCCAGGTCATTGCTTGATATTTGATCACAGAGTTCGTTCTTACAGGGGTGAGCTTTTCCAGGAGTTACCTTTCGCTGTTCTTGCTTTGCTTGTATGGTTTTGGTTTACTATTGTTCTGGCCTGCAGCTTATTGAAACTAAGGCATGCCTAATCTGATGTTATCATGCTAATGTAGAGGATGCTTGACCATGTGAAGTGTTGATGCTAATAGTAACTGCAAAGCACTGTTAGCTTGCCTGATACTCATGCTAAGTCAGCTTATCAAATTTCAAAGAATCTCAGTGCACCTTTAGGGGTGAAATTTCATGGAAATTTTGTTCATCTTAAAGGATGGCTGCTTAAACGTACAACATACTCACTTCTAATATTCTTTTTTTTTTTGAAATCAGTAACTTTGTATCATTTCAAGGATCAAAACAGTACTTGGGTAGTACTGAAACCATATTTACAATAGAGCTCTAGTGTCTTTCCTTTCTAGCTATAAAGAATCTAGAACATCTATGATTCAGATGTTGACTATTTGTTGTCTTTATAGTACTTCTGTCTTTCTCGTTGATGTTGTTACAACTGCAAGCAACACCTTAATGGTCTTGCTTGCAGAGTAGCTACAAGCTTGTGGAACACGTTTCTTGGTCTTCTTGGTGTATGCTGGGCAATTCCAAAGCCCACTAAGGATTTGCTCTACAGCTGGAAGGAGATAGGAAGAAGGGAGTCAAATGAAGATTGGTGGGAGTTGATCCCAGCCTGCATCTGGTGGTCCCTATGGAAAGAAAGGAACGGAAGATACTTTGTGGATAAGAGAAACAACATCCAGAAAATTAGAATGAATTGTCTTAATCTTTTGTACTCTTGGTGTAAACAAGATATGATGGGGGATATAGAACTTTTTGCTGACTTTATAGGTAATTTGTAATCTCCCATAGGGTAGTTTGATATGCTCTGATGAGATTGTAAGTGACCTATGCTCATCATTTATTTGATGATGAGCCTTTTGTGAATACACAGTTACCTTTATCTCAAAAAAACACCTTAATGGTTAACCAACAGTTCAACAATGCAGAGCTACCACTTCGTCTGGCTGACTTTGGAGTTCTACACAGGAATGAGGCCAGTGGTGCACTCACTGGCTTAACGCGTGTCAGGAGATTCCAGCAGGTATTGTCGCATCTTTTTATTTCCTTTATCTTTTATAGAAGATCAAGTGTTTTCTGAAGGAGCAATAATTGTTCGTTTCATACATGAAATTTGCCATGTGTCTTCCTGAAGAATCTGTTCCTATGAAAACCTTATTACCGACTCTGTTGCAAGACAACCTTTGATTTTTCCCTATTACTTTGCAGGATGATGCCCACATCTTCTGCAGGGAGTCACAGGTTGGTTAAGATTAATATATGCAGTAAACCTGCGTTATCAGAATACTAGCTTGACCTATATTCTTCACAATGCAGATTAAGGAAGAAGTCAAGGGTGTCTTAGATTTCATTAGCTATGTGTATAAGATATTTGGTTTCACTTTTGACCTGAAGTTATCAACGGTACGACTTCTGTCTTTTGAATCATTTATCAAATTCGTTATAAGCGTTTCTGCTAAATATAGGTCCTAGATTCATTCGTTGTTATAATCATTAGAGATAAGTGCGATAGTTGCACCTATCTAACATTCTCGACTGTTATGTACTTGTCTGGAAAGTGAAGTGCAAGTGCAATTGTATTTTCCATTTATCTGATATTGGGCTGTTTCTTATGTGATGCTATTGATGTAAGATGCATTTTATGAATGTTTCCATATTTTACACATATGGGGTGTTCATTTGTCTGTGTATACCCACTCATATTTCTGACTTGCAGAGGCCTGAAAAATATCTTGGAGATTTGGAAAGTTGGGAGAAGGCTGAAGCTGCTCTTGCAGAAGCATTGAACGAGTTCGGGAAGCCGTGGGAGGTTTGTTATCAATATTTTTTGGATTGTAAAATGTTGAGATAATGAGTTTTGTCCCTGGTACTAGTTTAGTCTTTTTTGTGATTGTGCTAACAAAGTTTTGTTATCTTCCTAACTTTTGTATTATTCTGCATCTTTTTTATGCCATCAATGAAATTTCTTACTTCATTAAAAAAAAAGACTTTTAGACATCATTTGTTGTGATTCTACACCTTTTTTTGTGCTTCTTTTGTATTCGCTCCCTTCGAATTCATATGTCGGCCCACTTAATACTGATCCCATCTACTATAGATTTGTTTACAGAGTTTCACTAGTTCTAGGAATTCTTATTTTCTTATATTTACTCTTTTACTATATAAAGTAATATCGAAACTCCTTGCGCAATCAAATAGTGTCTAATAAAATAAGACATAAGGAATAGTTTTTTTGGGTTATACAACAGAAAAAGCGCGGGGTTGGGGGGGGGGGGGGCGCACAATTTTTCTGTCTTATGTATGAAAAATGAGGTAGTCACCCTGTTGTGTCATTTTT
>JAJOOH010015592.1:0-21862 GCA_029582605.1 Solanum gracilifrons
CCCCCCCCCCCCCCCCCCCCCCCCCCCCCCCCCCCCCCCCCCCCCCCCCCCCCCCCCCCCCCCCCCCCCCCCCCCCCCCCCCCCCCCCCCCCCCCCCGGACTACGACAAGTGAAACCTGTACCTCTCATATCATGTTTTCAAGAATTAAAGAATATCAAAATAGTTTACAAGAAGATCAACTCCCTATAAACTTCCTCTAAGGCTTCTTAGGTTGCTTACTCTAAGTTCTTTGCTGACATACAAGGAGTCCTTGGTGTTACCTTTGGATGTTTCAGAGCTGTTACAAGGAGAAAGACCACTATGGTGGGGAAACAAACACTTCAAGCGTCATCCACACCAACTCCTAGTTTTAGGTCTTCAACCTCAAAAGGAGCAAGGTCCCCTAACAAATTTTCAAAAGGAAGAAGCATTGTTGCCAAAAAGATCATGAAGACTCTAGCTTTACTCAAGCTCTCCAGCTCCAAGAAATCTACTACAAATAAGAAATATGATTCGACCAATAAATCCTCTACACATGAATTGCATGATATGCACCTTTTGAAGATCTACTTGTATGATAATCCATGCTACTCCCTATTGTCCATAATGATCATACATGCAATAGTAACTGATGCTTCATCCATAAAGGAACAACTTGAAAACATGGCGAAGATAGTTGAAGGATTGACCAAGAATATAAAAAACAAGATTCTCAAATCAATAATTTTATGGTCAAGATAGAGGGATTATTACATTTGAGAAACCAGCCATTCCTCTCTAAAGGGTATTGAAGTTCAAGATATTGAAAATCACGTGAACCTAACACTGCATGTGAATAGGTTCATCAAAAGAACCATCAAAGATACGTACATAGTCTCCATCAACTCTTCCCTTATGTATGCCAAGTCAAGCATTTCAAATATTGATAGCTTCAAGATGCCTGCCTATTATAAACCTCCCAAATTTCAACAATTTGAAGGGAAAGGAAATCTGAAGAAACATGTTGCACACTTTGTGAAGACATGTAAGAATGATGGGACCTACAAATATTATATTGTGAAGTAGTTCATCTACTCCCTAAAAGGGAATGTCTGTGATAGTTATAAAGATCTCTAGCCCAATTATATCAATAGTTGGGAGCAACTTGCGATCTGTATACTCTTTTTGTCTAGTCTGGGCTGTCAATAGCTTAGTTTGATTACCCCAATAACACTTTCCAAGCCTTCCCTCACTAATCTACACCCAAAGGCTTCACATCACTAGCCTCAAACCACCCTATGGGCAATTTGCCTCATATGTCATAGAATGCCTTAAATGGTGCCATATCAATACTAGAGTTATAACTATTCTTATATAAGAACTCATATAAAGGAAAAAATTGTTCCCAATGACCTCAAAAGTCAATCACACATGCCCTCAACCTTTCTTATAGTACTTGAATCATTCTTTCTGGGTGACCATCAGTTTGTGGATGAAACGTTGTAGTTAAAGTGAGTTGGGTGCCCAACGCTTCATGTAACTTACCCCAGAACTTAGAAGTGAAAAAAGTTCCATAATTTGAAATGATATGAACCCCATGAAGCCCTACTATCTTCTTGATATAAGTCTTTGCCAACTATTTTGAATTATAATCCACTCTAATCAAAATGAAATGGGCTGATTTAGTCAACCTTTCAACAATGACCCAAATTGATTCATACTTCCCAAAAATCTTAAGGGATATAACCACGAACTTCATGGCTATCCTCTACCACTTCCACTCATGTATAGGCATTATCTAAAGAAAACATACATCATTTGATGCTCATACTTGTCTTGCTGACAATTCTGACACTTCGATACATACTCAATGATGTTTTTCCTAATTCTAGGCTACAAATAAAGTCGTGTTAAATCCCGATACATCTTCGTTACATATGGATGAGTTGAATATTGTGAACCATGAGAATCTTTCAACACATTATATGTCAAATCATCAACTTGAGGAACATAAATCCTCCCTATAGAAGTTAGAACACCAACTACATTGAAAGTGACATCTTGAATCTCCAGACACCGCCTTATTCCTAAGCTTGTTCAAATTATCATCTTTGAACTGCTTATCCTTGATTTCCTCAATAAAAATGAGCTTAACCTCAATATTGGCAAACAACTCACTCTTTTTTGAGATTCCCAAATGCATGAATTTACACTCCAGAGCCTTAATCTTTATTGCAAAGGGTCGTTTCATCACTCCCCAAGCTAATCAAACTATTGATGTTGATTGTCTTCCAGCTCAATGCATTTTTCACCATATTTTCCTTATTTGGATGATACTGAAAGGACACATTATAGTATTTTAGCAACTTCATCGACCTTCTCTATCTCAGATTTAACTACGCTGATTGGTGAACACCTCACATTTAACCCAAAAATATAATCCTTCCACATCTTGAGAAAAAAATACTACCGCTGCCAACTATAAATCATAAGTTGGGTTTTTCCTCTCATGAACCTTCAACTGTCTTGAAGCACATGCTTGGCATTCCTTTATAATTTCCGGCATCAACACAGCACCACAACTCAAATATGATACATCATAATAAACAATTAAATCCTTACCTTCCACTAGTAATGACATGGTAAAAGTTGTAGTCAAAAGGGTCTTGAGTTTGTGAAACTTCTCCTCAAACTTTTCAAACGAGTCAAATGGTATCGCCTATGGAGTCAGCATTGTCAGATTCACAGCCACAGAAGAAAAGTTTTAACAAATCTGTAATAGTAGGTAGAAGGACATATAAAGCTCCTAACCATTATCACAAAACTAGGCTTACACCAATTATGAACTACCTCAATCTTTTGGGGATCTACAATCAACCCTTCCATAATACTTGAGAAATTGGAAGTTGAGTTTGGAAGGATAAGTTGTAGAAAAATGTGTTGTTGTAGGTTTCAACGAGTCGAACTATGAACTATAGGAAATCTTATGAGTCATAGGAAAGCAGTCGTGCAAACTAAGTTAGGAATTTTAAATTATCAAGTCTCTAATGAAGGTCTACGATTCAATAGGACGAGTCGTAGAAATACCTACGGGTTGAGAAAATTCCCATATGAATGATCAAGTGATTGTTATTTTGGGACCTCAGGTTCTAGAAAGATTTGTATGAATAATAGAATTTCATATGGTCGTAGAAGGTGTCCATAGATAGTTTCAAGACTAGGTGAAATTTATGGTCTTTTTGGTCTACGGAAGGACCTACATGTCATGGAGATGTTGATGGGTCGCAGACTTGAATTCATGGAAGTGATTTTGACTCACTAGTTTAGGTACCTCAAGTCCTATTGATGGACCTACAGATCGTACAAACTTCTATGATTCGTAGAAAAGTGATCGTAGAATGTGATTGGATATAGATGATTTTTGGTACTTGGTTTGTATGGGTTGGGTCTACGAGCTTTACGATGATTAGTAGAAAGCACCCATAGAAGTTGAAATATTTGGTCTCCACTACTCAGTTCAATGACTCGACACAACGGTCCGGAGAAGTTTCTAAAAACTGTAGGCCTAAGACGTATAACCCTTACGACAATTTTATTTATTGTTAATTGGGTAATTTCTTATCCTTTTTAATACCTAGAATTCATTATTTATATACTATTCTAAGGTCCTATAACTTATTTTATACTTCTAAGTATACCCATTCCCTCACATTCGATCAAAACAACAAATTCCTTCGAAATTCATCCCCTCCAATTATCTCAAAAGCTCCTAAGGAAAAGCTAGAATTTCTTGAAGGATTCAAGGTTCTTCTTCACTCTCTATGGCTTTAAATCCTAAAGTTTGTTGGAACTTCACCAATGGATCCCTTTCATCCATTGGGTTACAAAAGAAACTCAAATCTCTTTATGATTCAACCCAATTCTTTTAGATTTTCATGGTAATCTTCATGGATTCAATTTATTATGATTCAATTTCTTAAATTTAATATTATTATCCATGTTTTGTTTCAATTACGTGATTTCTAATGGATTTTATAAGAACCCATGCTTATATTATGAACATAAACTATGTTTATGAAAATGAAGATTTATGGATAAATGATACTTTAAAGATAAAGTTTAAATGATTTGTGAAAGGTTTTCTTACTATGAAAGGAATCATTATTTAGATGCTTATATAAGTAAGGGTCTTAATGAACTAATTATGAAATCATGGTTTCGAAAGGAGATACTCTTTCGAAACGAGATACTCTTACCAAGTATTATGATATGATTATGACTATACCTATTTCCGTTGGGATTTTAATTAGCACCGAGAGGACTTTTGAATGGAGGTCTTACTGTTAGTAGAGGTTTGGTCTTTAGTAGAATTTTCCTTGACCCAAACTATGTGTCTCGTAGGATTGTCTTAAATGACCTTAGCTTCTCGATCTACTTTAGAACAAAGAATGTACAATGTCCTTACCTTGGCCAGAATGGACGTTATCTTTTTGTTGTGAGAATTACACAAGATTTTATGTTATAATCCACATTGTTTGTGTTGGTTATTGGTAAATATCCCACCAAAAGACCTGTGACTTTTCTTCAAAGCTTCTTCTCTTATGATTTTCAAATATGCACTGACCATTTCTCATGAATTATGACTTCGCTTACTAAGCTTTAATATGATTTACTTGGTCATGCATTACATGTTTTAAACTCATTATGATATAATGTTAAATTTCATGCATATTTCCCCATAGTCAGTACATTACGAGTACTGATGCATATTGTGCCTATATTGTCTTAAAATATAGGATATGATTCTCCACTAGTTGCTCGTGGTTAGTTGGATTTCTCCGCTTGCTTGGATTGGTGGGTCCTCCTGTTTCGAGGGTAAGGTCACTTTCAGTCTGTATTGATTTTGAATTCTTTTGATATTCATTCTTTGTACGTTGTTTAGGGATTGTATCCTAACTACATCTATGTTAGTAGAAGGTTTTGTAGGAAAGTCTACATTTTCTGCATTTATATTAGGCTGAACCATCTGTGGCCCCCTAAAGTTGACGTAAATTTTCATTTAGACACCTGAATTAGGCTTTGGTCATTTTAGACACCTAATGTAAAGTCCTACTGTGTCATTTTGACACTTTTTGTTGACATGGCATGATGAGTGTAATGCACTCAACATCTGCACGTGACAAGTTCTTATTTGATCAAAAAATTATTTCATAAAATTGTTCTTCTTCTTCCCTCTTTCTTTATGATTATTTCCTCTACCACAACCCGCCGTTACTTCCACAATTTTTATTACCATCGGAATATCTTTTTAGTTTTAGAATTTTTTTCGGATTTGAAAATTGCAACCACTACCATCTTCTTCTCCTTTCTTTTCTATAGATCCAACAATTATAATTGTTATTACCTTAACTGTCGAAAAGTAAGATAAGTGATTGATGACGGGAGTCATATATTTCAGTGTTACTCACCATTGTAGACCCATCACACCTACCAAATGCATATTCTGCAGCAGTTTTGAAGCTAGAAGTAATAACCAAACAATGTTCATTCAATACGAAAGAGACTACAAGTACCACATAATGTTCTCTCCTTCTACTTAAAAACAAGAAATTGATAACAAAAAAAGGAATCTACGACGAAGATATAATAAATGAAAGTCAAAATCTAATGAAAACCCCAAAATGAAAAAAAAAGTTAAGAAGAAATTGGGGGTTCATGGGGAGGCGCTGCCCTAGGGAATGTTTTGGGAAGAAAGGACGAAGGAGGGGTGGGGTAGGTTGGGTAGGGTTTTAGAAATTAGGTATTTGATTTATTATTTTTGGCTATAAATTAATGTTTTCCTTAAGATATATATTTAAAGTAGTAGTTTACACTCAAATGCTATGTGTCATTTTTTAAATTAGTCATGGTGCCAGATTAATCATGAGTGCGTTACACAAACTTATTATTTTAGCTAAATGTTAAAATAAGTGTCAAAATGACACAATGGAACTTTACATAAAGTGTCTAATGTGAACAAAGCCTAATTAAAGTGTCTAAGTGAAAATTTGTGCCAACTTTAACGGGCCACCGATGGGTTCAACCTTTATTTTAGTCATGTACTCTTGATATTTTCGTATGTCATATGAGTTGTTTGAGACTTGTATATCTTTCTTATGATGTATTCTATTGATTTGATATTCATAGTGTTATTCTTATGTGATCTGGCTTGTTTAGGGTCTCTCGGGGTCTTATTCTCCAGGTCATATCTAAGGTATATTTTGGGTTCTGAAAAACTTAGCATTTAAAGCATCAGGTTTATAATAGTTCTAGGATGTCTGACAAGCAACATTGTGTAGAGTCTTATTCATAAGTGTGAAACGCGCTATGTTTATGAATAAAAGGCTACAGTGCTTTTAGGAAACATCAGTTTTTTCATTACACTTAAGTCGTGCAATATAGTTGTACTCTATAAAGGCCTTCCTCCTAACTCTTTTTCCATGCTTTTCAGAATATGCCTCCTCGGAGAGCCAATGCAACAATGAATATGGAGCCCAAACCTTCTCAAGTGTCGATCAACCATTTGGCCGAGAATTTATCTCATACTAAGTTTAGTGTCGCCTTTCAAGTGTTGGATCTGGCTATTAGTGCCTAAGTTAATAGGGAAGTTGTTGCTCTCGTGATCCCAATGGTGGGTAAGGTGGCGACAGGGGTTATTATCACAACCCAAAGGATACCCTAGGTGTAACAAGGTTTATCACCCCGAGAGTCCCTATAGAAGATATTTAGCATACATCATGCAAGAGAATAGAAATGAAGATTTCAAAGTCATAGTCTTATATCATAAAAGGGTTTTAGAATCAGATGTCTAAGAAAGTCTAAGCAAGCCATCTTTTATTTCATAAGGAAATGATTGGAATGTAACCCATACATCACATACAAGGTTAGAAAACTGAAATAAAGAAATTAATAAAAGTATATTGGTCCTCAGAATATGAGGACTTAACAATCCTTGAGTGCAAAATATCAACTAGCCACGATTATATAAGATGTGGAAGGGTCGGACGCTATATTAGTGGAACAATATAGGCACAAGTATGCATTAGTACATGTAATGTACTAAGTATGATATCAATTCATAAGAGTTATGAAATCATCCTAAAAAGGGCTTTACATGACATGCAATGATCAAGATAAATCATAACATAAAAGTTTAGAAAACATATGTCATAATCATGGTCAATGCAATCTTTCAATCTTTGAAACACTTGTGAGATACTTTAAAATTAATCTTAGTTCATTATTGTGGGATGCTTACCATGTAACCGACATAGAACATGTGAGCTATAACATGGAATTCAGTGTCTATCCCACACTGAAAAGAGATGGCCTTGCTTGCAAAGGAAAGAACTATGAGTTTAAGCTAAAGTTGATCCACTAGCTAATGTCTATCTGAGACATCCTATGGTGGCACATAATTAAGGATAGAGACATTACTCTTAAAGACCCAACCTCTATTAACAGCAGAGCCTCAATCTTAAAGTCCTCTTGGTGCTAAGCAAAAATCCCATGCAACAGTCTTTAATCATGCTTATCATATCATCCATGGAATGGTACAAATAATCAACCAATCCAAGCTAAAGTTCATTCAGAATAGCTCCTTAATCTTGATTCAACTTAGGTGGGAAAACCTTTCAACCTTATGAATCCTTTAGGTGAGAAATACTTTCACAAACACGTTTTCAGTAGTATATGAGAAAACCTTTCACAACAA
Organism: Solanum gracilifrons; assembly: GCA_029582605.1. NCBI lineage: Eukaryota > Viridiplantae > Streptophyta > Magnoliopsida > Solanales > Solanaceae > Solanum > Solanum gracilifrons. The sequence continues at coordinate 7,713 of JAJOOH010015592.1, forward strand.
CATTGATACTTTACTCCGAAATCATCCTCAAATCATTTACATCAACTTCATAATAACATCCATATCTTCATAAATTCATCTTTCATAGTTCATAAGCTTCATCATGTGTTCATAGTCTAAAAATCATGGGTTATGCATGGGTTCATCTGAATTCAAGTCAAAATCATGCAAATACTTCCAATTCATGCATAACGGATCGTGTCCTTCAAGTGGCATGTTTCTTTCTACCACATCGTTTCAAACAATGTTTTACCATAACATTCCTCTGAGAACGGGTACGAAATTCATTCAATTATGGAATCATGAATAGTCATTGGTTGGGTTGATGTATAAACAACGTAGTTTAGGGGTCCAACGCATGAGGAAAATACTGAATGACCCCAGACTTAAAATTTGTTGAATCCACCAACGATCGTGATCGATGGAATGTCCATCGACAGACGGCCTGTCTTGTCAGTTTCTCAATCGGCTTCAAAGGATGGGTTTTGGGGGCTCCGAATCACGGCCTGGACCACGGAGCATGGTATGACCTACAGTCCGTAGGTCTGGACTTAGAAAATTTCTCCAGGCCTTTCTTGGAAGGGTTGCAGGTGGCCATCCACAAACCACCAGAATGAACCATTAGTCACCCTACGGTCCGTGGGTGGCAACAGTGGGTTGCACCTGCAACTTCTGGAAATCTGTTGGTTTGGTCTGTTTTTGGATACGAAGTGTTACATTATTTCCCCCTTGGGAACATTCATCCTCGAATGAAGTCTAAACTAGTTGGATAGGGAGGGAAAGAGCTGCAAACCCTGCCACTATTTACTATAAACAAATTTCTAAGTGAAATAAGTTCCAAGGTCATGCAAATAAGCTGAAAATACAAGTACAAACTGAAGGAACATGATTCTAAGACTAAATCTGCACAGGAATGGCTGAAAAGCTGGAGAGGAACTGTTACCTCAAGCTAAAATGTAATTGGAAGGAAAGAGATAAGGATACTTGGCCTTCATGGCTGCTTCTACTTCCTTAGTAGGTCCCTCTGCGGACTAACTCCTCCACTAAACCTAAAATGAAGTGACTTCTTTGTTTCTCAACCTTTGAACTTGACAATTAAGAATCTCAACTGGTACCTCTTCATAAGTGAGACTATGCTTCACAACCACACTTTCTAAAGGTACAATAGATGTCTGATCACCCACACACTTCTTCAACAACGAAATATGAAAAACCGGATGCACTCCTGCTAGTTCTGTTGGCTAACTCATAAGCCACATTACCAACTCTTTTCAAGATCTTGTAACGGCCTACATATCTAGGACTAAGCTTCCCTTTCTTTCCAATCTCATCACCCCCGTCGTAGGTGACACTTTCAGGAAAACCCAATCATCACATCAACTTGGAACTCCAAGTCCCTTCTCCTTAAATCAGAGTCTTCTCAGGAAGCTTACTCGCGGCCAAGATAGGGAATTTCTTCCATAAAGAGGCAAGAAAATGCGCTCGAGCAGAAGGACTCACACTCGGTGATTCAAGAAGACTGAAGAGCACTCCCAGTTGGCAGCGATCGCAGTCCTGCCTGGCGCGAGCGATAAGAGTAGAAATCCGTGAGGCACTCCCTATCTCTGCCCTTTCCATGGGGCACAGGCCTTGCATATGATTTTTGGTGAATCTAGGTTGTCTTAAGTCTATCTCTAATGAGTTAAAATTTTTCCATGGCATCATAAACCGAATCTAGTCCTATCAAGGATGCTTCAACTACTTCAAACGAACCAACTAGGATCTACATCTATAGTACCATTAAAAAGTGTGGCGGTGAAGGATAGTTTCACTTATGAGGGTGTGCTAGTTGAGATATTGATCATCAGCTTGGAAGGTTGATAAAAAAAGAAATCACTTCAGTTAAGGTGTTGTAGAGGATTCAGTCCGTTGAGGGAGCTACTTGGGAAGCAGAAATAGCCATAAAGGTCAAGTATCATCATCTCTTTCCTTCCGATTCCATTCCACCTTGAGGTAATAGTTCCTCTCCAGTCTTTCAGTTACTCATGCCTAAATTCAGTCTTAGTATCTTGTGTCTTCAGTTGTACTTGTATTTTCAGCGTATTTGTATGTTCTTGAAACTTAGTTCAATCAGCTATAATTTTCCAATACTTAGTGGTAGGGTTTGCAGCTCTTTCCCTCCATTTTCAGCTAGTTTAGTCTTCATTCAAGGACAAATGTTCCCAAAGGGGAGATAATGTAACACCCCGTATTCTAGGCAAACCAGAAATGCAGATTCCAAAAGTTGTAGGTGCAACCTAAAGACTGTAGGTGGGGCCCGTGGTTGGTCAGTTGCAGCTCCCTTTCCAGAACTCTATAATTTTTCAGCCAAGTCTTGACCCACACCAGGACCTACAGACCGTAGCTGGGACCACAGTCCATGGTTCAGACTCCCCAGAACCCCAGGAAAATTCTGCTATGTCCAAAACCATGCCAAGACCTACGGATCGTAGGTGGGACCACGGTCGGTGGAAAAGGTCTGTGGTTCATATTCCCAGATCCCAGCCTCTTGATTATGGACCTTCCAACGGTGGTTATGATCGAAATTCTTTCACGATTGACAATCAAGTCAATTTTCCGTTGTTAGATGGTTTGTAAACTTTGGTACCTTATTTTAACATCCAACCCGCTGTTTATTAACATGTATCACCTCAAAAATCATCTGCATTTCCCTGCATTTTGCTTTCAATTAATGAATATGTACGGTTACTAGTAGAACTCAAAGCGGATGATTCTCATCCCATACACAGAGTTATTGTGTTGAGCCTTGTGTTTCACCTTCCTTCACCCAAATTTTCTAGGGGTAACATGACATTAATTGGATCATGTAACGGATTTATCCTTTTGTTGAGTGGTTGGAGAAATGACGTAGACCATAGAATTTACATTACCAATCCTATTTTAGGTGAGTATTTCGAGGTTAAATTGCCCAAATGGGAGAAAACAAATTGGCATGTTTCTTATGCATTTTGCTTTAGTGAAGCCTCCGGACATTTTAAAGTATTGAGATTAGTAGTTAGAAAGTTTGTTGGAAGTCCAAAAGTATCTGAATTGGAGGTTTATACTCTAGGAGTTGATGAGAAATGGAAAAATGTGGGCAAGGCTCCAGAACCTCTATGCAGATTATTTAGCAAGGTTAATATCAATGGTGTTATTCATTGGATGGGTTGCAAAAATAATGACAACATTTAGTCAATTAACAGTTTTACTGAAGAGGTTCAGTCCTTGTCAACTCCGCGTGGTCTGCAGACTCCATTGTTGGGCTTGATGCTAGGGGAGTTGGGGAACTGTTTGTGTTTATCTAATGGTAGTCATAATAAATATATTGATATATGGTGGATGAAAGAATATGGAATAGCTGAATCTTGGACTAAACAACGCATTTTGAAGGAAAGTATTCAACCAGATAATCATGGTCATAAATTTATACCAATCTTACATTGGAAAGATGGAGAAATATGGATGCAAAGAGATCTTGCCACACAACTTGTTTCTTACAACCCAAAAGAAAATAAGTCTACAAAGGTGAAAGTGTACGGTGGCACTGCAGCAACTAGCTACACCCAACGTTTTAACTCACTCAAGACTATCATTGGGGAATGTTTTCAAGTTGCATATGCCTTTCCGAAGATTGAGCTAGAGTAGATGTTCAATTTGTCTTATTTCTTCCTAGATATTATGTTTTGCATAAATGTTTCTTGTATTATTTATCTTAAGACCTAGGAACTTTTGAGGTCTGTTAGTACAGCTTTGCCTGTATAAGCAGAATACCTTGAAGGTTTCTTGGTTATTTGCAATGTTAAGTCTCTAAAGTTGTCATTTTTTTATCATTTGATTGTACACTTGTCTAAATAGAACAAACTAAGGAGCATTACATTGTGCTATCTGTAAAAATAATACGAACAGTCTCAAGGTATATTTATATAAACAACGATGTATTACATAAGAATTAATAGCAAAAACCAAACTAGCTACCCTCCAAAATAATAAATTTCAAAACTAACAGTATATACAAGATAAAAGTCTATGTACTAAACTACAGATACCAATGATCTCAATATTTTCTACAGGCTCTTTTGTTTTAATTTCACTCAAACATTTCTTCTGAAAATCACAAAATGAAATCCAATTTTGCTTGTAAGCTATGAAAACAATCTCACCATCAGGTGTACTGTTACCAAAGCAACCTTAGAAATATGTTTTCAAGCTAGAACAAAGCTAAGTTACTCATACTATTCACTTTTGGTGTTGCACCTGTGTAACTACGATGTGGGTGTTGTTGTGGAATTCGTGTCCGATTCGGTCAACTGATTTTGCATATTTTGACCAAAAATGATGAGAAAACTTTGGACAATTTTAATGATTTTTGTAACCAATACAAAAGCTAAGGTGAAATTGAAAGAAATGGAATATCTTTTATATAGAAATTTCTAGGTTACATTTTTTCTTTGATCTCCATCCAGGATTCTCCCCAAGTTCTCCACATAATATCTCATAATTTAAGTTTCATAACTCTATTTGTAGATATTCTAATTATTTTTAGGCAAATCCACACACCCTTATTTATTCACGAATCCATATCCCCGATTCATAAAAATTATATCATGAAGGATCCGACCTTTAGATACGCACCAATATCAGACACCTGCAACCGATCCAGAGCAACTTAGGAACAAAATGCCTCAGAAAACATGATGGTTTGATTCTCCCATTCCTTAAGTTTCGCAACTCTCAAAAAAGTCACAAACTAAACTCCCCCACATCAATCCAATCTTGAACGATCAATGGTTGTTAAATTATTTTTTTTACTCCTACCAAGTTATAAAACTTGCTTGTCGTAACATCTATTACATCGTTCTAAAATTTCATAATTCTTAAATTCTCCTTCTTAACACTAAATGCCACTATGAATATTTTATCATGAGTACCTACCGAATAGATGGCTCTTTTGAGGCAAACTCCTTTGGTATGTAGCAGTGACAACGACCAAGGTGCCCTTTTAGTCATTCTCCACGATTCACTTGAATAAATAGCTAAATCCCAATATATTGCAGGTGAGAAAAGCTTTAGTGGAATACTACTCATCAAACTTGTGTACTTCTTTTCATCTGGTTCAAAACCAAATAAATAGTAATAATGGGTAAATTTATCATCAGTGGAATTTAGGAAAGGAAGATAGTTTACTAATATTGCATTGGGATTCAAAAAGAGTAGAGGGTGATCGTTTCTACTCCATAAGTCGAACAAAATGTTGATATAATATAGGATATTTAATGTCATCTAACTCGTCAATATGACAAACAATGGCTTTTTCATTTTGCACCTTTTGATCTATGGTGTAAGATAATTTTCCATCCCCTGAATGTGAGAGGAATTTGTCTCATCGAGATGAGATATAGAGCATCTATGAAGCATGTCTACAAAACATGGATAAAAAATAAGAGAATTGTAAATTATAGAAAGACACTTAACACACATTAAAGAATCAAGTAGGAGCTTAGAATATGTATCATATATGATCTCTTCAGCCATTGAAAATTTTATTGAATTCCTCTTGCTCTTTTTATTCTCCATTAGGGAAAGCATTTGTTACCTGTAATAGTTCCATATTAATACCTTTGGGTAATGAATACTTGAATGATTTCAATACTAAACATATAAAGGGATGATAACATATATCAAGAAGTTTCAGAACAGACCATTACCTTTTATGATATGAGAACAGAAACTTGTAGTTATAAATTGGGAATAGAAACAATGTAATCTCAAGAAATATAAACGAATTCTATATTCTTCAAGTCTCCAAATTAATACTTTTTATATATAGTTTCACTACAACGTCTAGATAATGTCTAGTTAGACATTCATTAATTACTAAAGCCCAAGTAGGTTCAAGAAATAATACTAGGAAAAAAAAATCTAATGTTAGCTATGGGAAAGTTAGAATTCAATAATTATTTTCAATCAATGACTACATTTGGTTAAATGTTGAACTCATATTAGCATCTATAATAATTTTATCCCGAATTAAATTTCCAAAATCTTGGAGCACAATATATGTGAAACTCCAGCCAATCCATAAGACTAAAACCCTAAAAACTATGCAACACCCCTAAAATACTAGACCAACTCTTGCATTTCGATGCATCATTTCTTAATTACTACAATATGTTTAACTCTAATTTTGGGAACTTGAAATTTTGTGATAATTGCAACCTTGCTTAAAATAAATTGTGCTCGTAATTTAAGGTATTGTATAGGGTTATTTACGTAATTTTTCGAATTAAAATTTCATATGAATTGAAAATGTTGGTATCAATTATATACATATAGGTGTATATGCATACATTTTGGGCAGCACACATTAATTTGGGGTAGCACCTTTTAGTGACAGTTGTATATGTGACTAAGCATCACTCTTAAGTCTATATTATCACACCTCCTCTTGTTCTTTTCGTTTGGAGCTGAAGTCCAAGAACCTAAGAATATTTTCTAACGATAGTTCATCAAAATCAAAAGAGAAAACCTTGGTCCTTCTAGCTGGAAGTCGAGACATCCTACCTTTTGGTGAGTAATCAAAACTTATTTTTTTTAGCTGAGTAATATTTAGTACTTTAAGAATTTTTCGTTCTGTATAATTCCTTTTTCGGTGAATAAATATGATTGGGAAAGCTGATTCCTATACCTACAACTCTTCTGTTTATGGTAAACTCTAATTTAGCTTTTATGACTAAGAAATAGGGGACACAACATATGACATATTCTATCCAGATTCTGGAATTTGAAATCCTGTATGTTCAACTGTTAGTGTTTTGATTATATCTTTTTTTACAGAGCGTCTTTTGCGGTGATTCTTGATTATTTGCAAGATTAAGAGATGTACGTACATCTTTTTATATAGGATATAAATTCCATTTTGGCCGTTTTCTATTTCAAATCTAAGTTGCGACATGAAGTGCTTTTATTGGGCATAATTTCTGTTTTTGGAGTATAGTCGTATTTGTACAGGCTGGGCTTACTTGTGATGATAATCCTGTGATACACCATCTTTATTGAGCTACTAGAAAGTAAATAAGTTATTGAATTCATTTTTTAAGTTGGTATATCTTCGTGTATGAGTAGAAGACTTTGATACGCTGGTTGGTCTATGATTTGAACTCATGAGGTTGTGTTGGACTGTTTTTGTGCTAAAGAACTGAGGTTTGTATATAAAATGATACTTGTACTCTTTTTACCTACTGGTATATCTGAAACTTTTCTTTGGTACCTTGGTTACCTCTTGTCACTTTGCATTGTCGTATTGGTATTCTTTAACACAATAAAGACGCTTGTGTAACTGGCCCACTTGTATGGATTGTTTGATCACTTGGCACTCTTGTTGGGACCTTGTCCTTCTTGTGGCTGTGACTTTGTCACTCTTGGCATGCCTCTTGATTCGAATCATTTACCATCTTGACTCTGGATTTTTAGTTCGTCTTAAGAATGGAAGTTGTCCATTTTAATTACAAACTAGAAAGTCATTTTTAATATGGTTCTTGGTTCTCTTGATTATTAGGGTTTGACCCTTCTTGATACCTGCTTGTGCTTGGTGTGATGACATGATATATATACTGGGTGAGCCTTGTTGTTGAATCTCTTGGAAAACTGTGCTATGAGGGTTCTTGACATTTGGATCTTTAAATATAAAACTTGATACTCTTTATATATTGTTTACTTGATTTATTTATTATGTTCAATTATGTTGCCCTTGACTTGAGAATGATAACTTGCAGCATTTGAGGGCTTCAAACCTTTAGTTTTTACACCACTAAGCTATATGTTTATCGATAGTTGTTTCTGTCGTATGGGCTATTCGAGATGATGCTTGAAGCTGGCCATTGGATATGGATTTTTTGAGAGCCTTAAGGAAGATCACATTTGCATATACGCATCTATATTTTGTATAAACCTTGGGACTTTTACATATTCTATGTGTTGTATATTTACATGAGATTTTTAGGGCTGATTTAATCATGTCACCATGAGTTGTAATATAAATACGGCTACACGTTTTGTTTTGTTTGGGGTGTGTAAACCCAAGTCTTGTAATATATTAAATCTACTATTACTTTTGAATGTTTTTGTGAAGCATGAGCAGGTTGATTTCGGTACTCGGAAGGTTGTAATATTCTTGTTATTTCATCCTTTAGTGTGAGGATAATATATATACATGAAAAGCTCGTCGGTTATTTGCTTAAATAACTTTTCGGTCATTATGCATCTAATCCCTCTACTAGATTATTATTAGTATGCCCTCGTTAATCTCTTTTGAGTGTCGCAAGTATAAGCTAAGTCTCTTTTAAAAAGGGTCGCTACAAGTGTTTCTATCAGAGCCTAGGTTTGTGGTTGTAGGAATTTTGATTTGAATTACTTGTATACTTGTTCACTTTCGCAAAAGGTTCTATTTGTATTATTTGGTCAATTACATGGTTTATAATGTTTTTATCGCATTTAGAGTGCATATGCATCAAGTACATATCCATAATGCAATGTGATCTTTCCTTTTGAAGGAATTAACTCATGGCCACTTCTTCTGACCGACCTATGAAAGCTGTTCGTGAAGGTTCGCCTCTATTTCCCAACCTCATGCACTGGAAGGGGTTGGAGAACGTATCTCGAATCATTATGTTCCCCACACTAGTGGTTCTGAAATGGCAAACCATCAGTGTGTTAGAGTTGGTCCACATCCTCACATGAGTCATGGTACTCAAACCATGAATCCTCATTTTCAACAAATGGCTGAATTCTTCCACCACATGACTGAATCGATTCGTGATCCCTACGGGATTAACTTTGACAAAATGAGGAAAATGGGTGGAGTGAAGTTTGAAGGCACTGTTGATCCCCACTAATGCTGAACAATGGCTTGATCGCATGGAAAGGGTATTTGAGTAGTTAGAGTGTTCAGATGTTGCAAAATTTAAGTATGCTATTTCACTATTACAAAAGGATGCTTACGATTGGTGGGTAAGTGTTCCGAATGCCAAGGTAAAACCTCATGTTCTTACTTGGGATGATTTTCTTAAGATATTTCGTATGAAGTATGTCCCACCTGCTTATTGTGATGCAAAGAAAAAAGAGTTTTTGAATCTAAGGCAACGAGGCATGTCTATTGCTGAATACGAACAAAAGTTTCTAAGGCTCTCTCTCTATGCTGGTGGTATTATTAAAGAGGAAAAAGACAAGTGAAGGAAGTTTGATGACGATTTAAATGATTCCATTAGGAAGAATGTGGCAATCCTACAACATGAGAAATTTTGTAAGTTAGTGTCTGTTGCTTTTACTTGGGAACGACTTGATAAAGAAGAAGCTACTAGAAATAAAAACAGATTCTGAAAGCCTAGACCAGATTTTGGTGGTCCATCCAAAACGGGAAGGTTTCATAATTCTAAGGCTGGTATTGATAAGAGGCCACCTCAACAAAGGCAAAACATATCAGAATTTTCTACAGCTAGCACTCCAAATTATGGCCAAGGTAAGCCTCGCGTTCCCAGTTGTCCACAATGTGGAAAGAATCATTATGGTACTTGCAGGAGAGATTCTGGTGCATGTTTCAATTGTGGGAGCTTTGATCATAAAGCGAAGGATTGTCCTAATCCTAATAATGGTCCATCGTTAAGAACTGAAGGCTCAGTTCATAAGCCTTCTGTCAATCCTCCTCAAACTAATAGAGGTGCAAAACCTAAAAACACCCAGGCAGCAGGTACACGTGGAGCTAATCAAGCTAGTGGGCAAAGGGCTACTGCAGGCGCTTATGCTATGAGGCAGAGGAATGATCAAGATGGACAAGACATGGTTGTCGGTAAATTTCACTTCTTTGTCTTATGTGTGTTTACATTATTTGATCCTGGTTCTGCACATTCCTATATTTGTTCATCACTTGTTCTTCCTGAAAACGTGAAATCTGTGAGACTTAATTATGATGTGCTGGTTGAAAGTTCTTTGGGTTATCAAGTGGTGTGTAATCAAGTTTACCAAGATTGTCCCTTCGTGATTCAAAACCTAGTCTTCCCTGTTGATTTGATTGAAATGCCCTTCAAGGATTTTGATGTTATTATCAGGATGGATTGTCTTTATAAATATCATGTAGTGGTAGATTGTAGGTCTAAGCATGTGACTTTTAAAAATCCTACATTTTCACACATCATTGTACAAGGTGAAAGATCAGTGACTTCTAGTTTTATTTTTGTGGCCTTGGCAAAAAAGTTGATGAGTCAAGGTTGTGGGGCATACCTTGCTCACATAGTTGATTCACAGTTGAAGAGTCCTTTTATCAAGGACATACCTGTTGTGTGTGAATTTCAAGAAGTATTTCCAGAAAACCTTCAGGGATTGCCCCTGGAAAGAGAGGTTAAATTTCCAATCGAGTTTATTCCTAGATCTACTCCTATTTCGATCACCCCTTATAGAATGGCTCCAGCAGAGTTAAGAGAATTGAAAGCTCAATTGCAAGAACTACTTGAGAAAGGTTTTATTCGACCTAGTGTTTCTTCTTGGGGAGCCCCTGTTTTATTCGTAAAGAAGAAATATGTCACTCTTAGGCTTTGTATTGACTATAGACAATTGAACAGAATAACAATCAAGAATATATATCCACTACCAAGAATGGATGATTTGTTTGACCAACTTAAAGGTGCTAAATTATTCTCAAAAATTTATTTAAGGTCTGGATATCACCAACTGCGTGTTAGAGAGAAAGATATTCCTAAAACTGCTTCTAGAACTCGATATGGTCATTATGAATTTTTGGTGATGCCATTCGAATTGACAAATGCTCCTGTGGTATTCGTGAATCTAATGAATCGAGTATTCAAACCTTATCTTGATCAGTTTGTGGTTGTTTTTATAGATGATATTTTAATATTTTCCAGAAGTAGTGAAGAACATGATAAACACCTACGGATTATTTTGAAAATTTTGAAGGAGAAAGAACTTTATGCTAAATTTTCCAAGTGTGAATTTTGGCTTGATGAAGTAGCTTTTCTAGGACACGTTGTATCAACTGAAGGTGTGAAGGTGGATCCTAGTAAAATACAAGCAGTTGTTGAATGGAGACCTCCCAAAAGTCTGACTGAGGTAAGAAGTTTCTTGGGCTTAGCAGGATACTACAGAAGATTTGTGAAAGGCTTTTCCATTATCGCCTCTCCTTTGACTATACTTTTGCAGAAGGAGGTAAAGTTTATTTGGGATGACAAATGTCAAGAGAGCTTTGAAACTCTCAAATCCTTGTTGACTCAAGTGCCTATACTTATTCTACCCATTGAAGGGAAAGAGCATTTAGTATACATTGATGATTCTCACAATGGTCTCGAATGCGTTTTGATGCAAGAAGGGAAGGTAGTTTCTTATGCCTCTCAGAAATTAAAACCGCATGAATTGAATTATCCTACTCATGATCTTGAATTTGCTACTATAGTGTTTGCTTTAAAAATACGGCGGCATTATTTATATGGAGAGAAATGTCATATATTCACTGATCACAAGAGCTTAAAGTACTTGGGTACTCAAAAGGAGCTAAACCTTCGACAACGTAGATGGCTTGAACTCATCAAGGATTAGGACTGCACAATTGATTATCATCCAGGTAAAGCCAATGTGGTTGTAGATGCCTTAAGTCAGAAATCCTTCGCAAGCATTTCTTTGAGTCCTTTACCCTTGTTCCTTGAGTTAAGAGCCATGAATGCTTGTTTTACACTTGATTCAAATGGTTCAGCTATTGCTAATTTACAAGTAAAGCCAATATTACTTGAACAGGTGAAAGAAGCACAATTGTTAGATGAGAAACTTGTAAAATTGACCAGAGAAGTTCAAAGTGAGGAAAAACTTGATTTTACATTTACGGAGGATGGTGGCTTATTTTATCAAAACAGGTTATGTGTCCCTAGCGATGACAAATTGAGGAGAGTAATATTGAATGAAGCACATACTTCACCATATGCAATGCATCTTGGAGGTACAAAGATTTACTGGACTATCAAAGAAAATTATTGGTGGAATGGTATGAAGAGAGACATTGCGGAGTTCGTCTCTAAATATTCGGTTTGTCAACAAGTAAAGGCAGAACATCAAGTCCAAGCGGATTTACTACAACCCTTGTCGATGCCGGAATGGAAATGGGAGAGAATAACTATGGACTTTGTTTCTGGACTTCCTCGCACTCAGAGAAATCATGATGCAATATGGGTGATTGTGGACAGGCTAACCAAGAGACCTCACTTCTTAGCAATCCGGATGGATTACTAACTTGAGCGTTTAGCCGAGTTGTACATTAATGAGATTGTAAGACTACATGGGATCCCTGTGTCTATTGTATCAGACCGGGACCCAAGGTTTACATCTAGATTTTGGGGTACATTGTAGGAAGTTTTGGGTACTAAGTTGAGGTTTAGCACTTCGTTCCATCCTCAAACTGACGGCCAGTCAGAAAGAGTGATACAAATTTTAGAGGATATGCTTCGAGCTCGCATTATGGAGTTTGAAGGTAGTTGGGACAAACACTTGGCTTTGATAGAATTCTCTTACAATAATAGCTACCAATCGAGTATTGGAATGCCTCCCTATGAAGCCTTATACGGAAGAAAATGTCAGACCCCTCTTTGTTGGAGTGAAATTGGTGAAAGAAAGCTTATTGGTCCTGAAATTGTGCAACAAACAAAGGACAAGGTGAAAATTATCAAAGATCGTCTAAAGATTTATTCAGATAGACAAAAGTCGTACGCTGATCTTAAAAGGCATGCTATTGATTATCAAGTTGGAGATAAAGTATTCTTAACTGTGTCTCCATGGAAAATGATTATGAGATTTGGCCAGAAAGGAAAACTTAGTCCCCGATTTATTGTACCTTATGAGATACTTGAAAGGGTTGAACCAGTTGCATATAAATTGGTGTTGCCACCTGAGTTAGAAAAGATCCACAATGTCTTCCATGTTTCTATGCTCAGAAGATATCGTTCTGATCCGTCTCATGTTCTTCAAGTTGAATCTATTGAGGCTAATCCTGACTTGACGTATAATGAAGAACCTATTCTAATTCAAGCTCGATAAGTAAAGAAACTTAGGAACAAGAGAATGCCCTTAGTAAAGGTACTTTGGAGAATCCATTCTGGAAAGGAAATTACCTGGGAAAGAGATGAAGACATGAGGACCCTATATCCACACTTGTTCCGGAACTAGTGTAAGGTAAATTTCGAGACGAAATTTCTTTAAGGGGAATAGAGTTGTAACACCCCTAAAATACTAGACCAATCTTGCATGTCGATGCATAATTTCTTAATTACTACAATATGTTTTACTTTTATTTTGGGAACTTGAAATTTTGTGATATTTGCAACCTTGCTTAAAATAAATTGTGCTCGTAATTTAAGGTATTGTATGTGTGTATTTACGTAATTTTACTAATTAAAATTTCATATGAATTGAAAGTGTTGGAATCAATTATATACATATAGGTGTATATGTATACATTTTGGGCAGCACACAATAATTTGGGGCAGCACCTTTTAGTGACAGTTGTATATGTGACTAAGTGACGAGAGGGAGTTGCTCAGATGGTAAGCAACCCTCACTTCCAACCCGAAGGTTGCGAGTTCGAATCAGCAAGGGAGCAAAAGGGGTGGGAGCTCCTAGGGGAGGGTAAAAATAAAATAAATATATATATATATGTGTGTGTGTGTGTGTGTGACTAAGCATCACTCTTAAGACTATATTATCACACCTCCTCTTGTGACTTTCGTTTGGAACTGAAGTCCAAGAACCTAAGAACATTTTCTAACCTGTTGTTCATCAAAATCACAAATGAAAACCTTGGTCCTTCTAGCTGGAGGTCGAGACATCCTACCTTTTGGTGAGTAATCAAAACTTGTTTTTTTTAACTGAGTAGTGTTTAGTACTTTTAGAATTTATCATTCTGTATAACTCCTTTTTCGGTGAATAAATATGATTGGGAAAGCTGATTCCTGTACCTACAACTCTTTTGTTTATGGTAAACTCTAATTTATCTTTTATGACTATGAAATAAGGGACGCAACATATGACATGTTCTGTCCAGATTCTGGAATTTGAAATCCTGTATGTTCAACTGTTAGTGTTTTGAT
>JAJOOH010015593.1:0-17844 GCA_029582605.1 Solanum gracilifrons
TGGATAAGAAATCCGGTAAAGAATTATCAACTCTCTTTTTATATTGAATTTCAAAATCAAAAAGGGCCAATTGCGCTTGCCACCTTGCAAATATTAATTTCGAAGCATCATGCTTGAAATCTTTATCAAACATAAATTTGACGGATTGAGCATCAGTTTTTATCAAAAACTTTTGATTAGATAGATCATCCTGAAACTTCAGAACGCATTTGACAATAGTCAACATCTCATGAGACACATTAGCATATATCTTCTGGGCCTCATTCCATTTTCCAGAATGAAATCTAATTAGATATTCATTTTTATCATGGGGATTTATTTGCTTAAAAATCTCACCATAACCAACATTGGACGCATCTGTCTCAATAATTTTTGCCAAGCAGGGTTGGCCAGGGCTAAGCAAGGTAAAGACTGCACCTGAAGTTTGATATCCTTAACCAAAGCGGTATGACCGTCATAATAATAATAATAATAATAACAACAACAACAACATCAGCAACAACAACAACAACAACAACAACAATAATAATAATAATAATAATAATAATAATTTATATAGTTTTATGATTGTATGGAAGGATCTAATCCTTTCACCTGAGCAAAGGGTCTGTCAAGATTTAATACATATTTTTATTGAGCCCATGTGTCTAGCAGTTCTAACCGGGTATAGGCACCCTTTTCAACTCCTTAATTGGCTTAGAACCACGGCTGGCTAGACGGAGTTACAAAGACAAAGCCAATAAAAATAGTATCGAATCTGACTATACCACCATCTCATAACCAAATCAAGAAACCATATATAAATTTATTTATATTTTGATAAAGTCTAGATCTTTCATGGTAGATATAAAAGGGAAGTTAGTTATCCGACATAGATATGAATCTTTAGCCGGACATAGTCACGACTCAGATCGGAGAAATACTAAAAGATGAAATCAGAAATAAATTAGTACCTTATAAAGGTGGCCAATTCCAAGGCCTATGAGTGAACTATACATATTGTATTTACTTACGGCCAAAATTCGGGAACTTCAAACTTTACAAACTAAAAGCTTTATAATTGAGAGAGAGAGTGTGTTTTCTAACCTGCCTTTACAGACTAAAAATAAACTTATTTATAGAAAGAAAAAGAATCTTTGAACAGTAACAGTGTATCTACTGTTGATAATGGCTTTTACTGTAGAGATAAACTTCACAGCTTGTCATTTTTCTTTAGTTCTCGGAGGAAATCTTCCGCCTTTCTCAGAGTATCTTCTGAAGTAGCTTTTTTCGATTCACGAGGTTGAGCCTCTTGAACATCTTCTGCGACGTCATCGCTTGTCTCACTTCTCATAGAAGTGTTTGATTTATTGTATTGAGTAATATTGAGAAGCAAATTTCTCTTGACTTCTTCCAGATAACAATTGATCATCTCTTCTTTATTTCCATCTTGAATGGAGATTTTTTTGGCAATATGCCTAAATGAGCTATCAACAATTATTCCCTTTTGAGGAGTAAAACAATATTCCTGGATCCTTTTTTCAATCTGATCCAGCAATTTTGTCCATATAGAGACTTTGTTTTGGGATTTTTTTCATCAATTTGTCCCAAAAATTATTATAAAAGGTTCTGTCTAAACAAGGAATTTTCTCCTTGGTGAATCCCACTTTCGGGGTCCATTTATGAATCCAAGGGATAGAGAATTCAATGAAAAAATAAATTTGTTCAATTTTTTCTATATAACAGATATGATATGTATGGTATAACTCGTTTAGGTCTGGTGAAACTTTAACCCATTCTTTATATAATTTAAGAAATGGATCAGGCAAAATTTTTGTAGTTGGACCGTGGTATGACCACCAATTAAGAAATCAATTAGGGATTGGTTCTGCAAATATCTTTGCACAATTTTTTATAAACCATGTATGTTTATGTCTCTCATTATTATAACAGAGGACTTTATCAAAAGCATGAATATAGTCCCAGTAGGTGAAACTCATAGGGACTTTGTTTAGGCTGATCTGCCTTTCTTTCATTGTGGAGATACCCCAATCTTCAACAGATATAATCTATTTAATTATCATTTTGGAGAAGTTATAAACATTCTCACCGGTGTTGTAGCCCGAAAAGTTCTGAAATTCAACACTATCGGTGCTCATCAAAATGGTCTCATAATAATATCGAGTTTTGTATGACTTACCCGGAAAATATAATTCGTTAATTAGGTATCGCTGGAATATCTTTCAGGGTTCTTTTTTCTCTGAATTTCAGAGTTTTCCAAAAAACATATCATTTCTTTCTTTGAAAACTTTTCATAAGATTTGATATCATCAATATCTTCTTTAGCTATAGATGCAAAAGTATCACTTTGCTTCTGAGACAAATATGCATGTAGTTGTGCGTATAACGGATTAATTTTTGGAATATCTTCCGGATGTACTGAAAATGAAGCCTCATTTTGAGATATTTTGAAGTTTACCAAACTCATTCTTCCTCTTTGTATAACTGGGGAGTTAGATGAGGATCAGTATGACAATCCTGGGGATGATCTTCCCCTTCCTCTTGTGGTATTTCCCCTGCCTCTGCCCTTGGTTACCCAAGGAGGGTCCATCCTGCAAACATAACACTTTGTTTTATTCGAATGCATCATAGTAGTCACTGTAATAATTTTCTTCATCGATGTTGATAATTTCTTTAAAATTATGTATAGAGAAATCTTCTCTAATGATATCATCGATAATTTTCCATAGAATTAATTCCTGTAAATCTCTATTAAGAGGAATTATCTTTAAAATAGTAACTTAAGATTTCTCATCAAAGAAAACTATATAAAAACTCATTATGAAGTTAAATATTCTCTAGATAGAAAATCCGGAAGAGAGTTATCACTTCCCTTTTTATATTGGATTTCAAAATCAAAAGGAGCTAACTGGGCCTGCCACATAGCAAATAATAATTTTGAGGCATCATGTTTAAAGTCTTTGTTAAACATACACTTCAGAGATTGAGCATCAATTTTTATAAAAAAAATTGATTATATAAATCATCTTGAAATTTTAACACGCATTTGACGATGGTTAAAATTTCATGAGCCACCGTAGCATATTTCTTCTGGGTCTCGCTCCATTTTCCAAAATGAAATCTGATCAAATATTCATTTTTGTCGTGGAGATTAATTTTTTTTAATATCCCTCTCTGTCTTACTTTATTTCACTTTTGGATATTTTTGTTTGCATTTAAGAACAAATGTTTTCATTTGTGGTGGGGTGAGGCCCACCTTTGTGCATATCTCTTTTGTTTATATTTGGGCTTGTGCTTAAATTGTGTTTACACTGCTTTCTGTGGATGTTTGAGCTTGTGGCTCTGTTTATTTTAAATTGCAAAATGATTTTTGACCCGTCTGAAAATTTTTGACACCTCTCGTATGCTGAATGTGGCTGTTCTTTTGCAAAATTTGAGTCTCGATTCCAATCAATACCAATGACTTGAATAGTGCTCTCAATCAAACGAACATGAATGCGCGGCTACGATAAGGCCAAATAAAGTTGCATAGACAATATGCGAACTCTTTGCATCTCGTTATGACTAGCCTAGTATCGAATTGAGTCTCTTGTGATGATCATTGCACACTAGCAAAAGTGTGGAGTTTTGTTTGACTTATAGTTTCAATGCCTAGTGTGATGAGCTTACCTGTGAACTATGCATGATGGATCCTAGAATTTACCCCGTTGGTACAGTCAACAAAGTGATGTTATCTCTTGATATGATCTTAGGCAACTTCTAAGAGTGTGAGCCAATTTAACATATACCTCTTTTGTGGCCTACCTTGTGAGTGTGTGAACCGATTTTGAACACCCCTTGAGCCTTACCTTTCTTTGGAAGAAACTTGATGAAAACTATACCTCTCTTAATCCACTTCCTATAATCCTCTTGATTTGTGGGTTATTGAATAGCCAACGGGGGTGTGGTGAAAATAAAAGGGAAAGTCAAGAAGTGCAAGGAAAGTCTTCTTTAACCCATGGTGTTGAGAAAAAATGGAACCCCTCCATATAAAAAAAAGAGAGAAAAGAGAAATAAAAAGAAGAAGAATGAAAAAGAGAGTTGTGGAATAAAGTACAAAAGAAATGGGGTTTACAAACAATTCATGAAAAGTGAATAATATGATGAAGGAAGAGGAAATGAAGTGTTGTGAGTACCACATTTCATGAGGATGAAAGTGACTAAGCCTAAATGACCATACCTTTGCACTTAGTCTTATTACAAGCCTTGAAAAGACCTTCTTGATCTTGAGTGAGCTGAAGCAAGTGTTGATTGGAAAATATGGGCAAACCTATGGGTGAAATTATGCATTATATTCTTCTTTGTGAGTGTGAGCGTTGCATCTGATTTCGAATCTTTAAACTGTAAAACCATTGTGTGAATATGGAATCATTCTTTGTGTGAGGGCATTTGAACACTATAGTGGAGATTGAACTTACATTTGAAGCAAGTATTGTGAGCATGAGATTCATTGATATTGGTGAGTCACAACTTGAATATTTGAGTACACATTTGATCTTTGCATAAGTAAATTGAGTCTTGTTATGTGCATTCATGATTGAGTCTGGTGTAGCACTGTTCGAGACACCCTTTTTGAACGGCTGAACTTGAGTTTTCTTGAGGACAAGCAAAATTTTAATTTGAGGGTGTTGATGAATCCACAAATTGGACTCATTTAGGGCTATATTTTAATAGAAATTGTGTCCTCAAATGCTTATTTTATCTCAATATCTAATGAAAACCCTTAAATTTCAGGTATTTGATGTTTGAAGGAAAGCATGGACACTATGTCCCAAAAAGGAACGAAAAGGCTGAGAAGAACGAAGAAATGAAGGCCTGAGGATCGCCGAATCCTCTTGGCAAGTCGGTGAAGGGTCTTACTTCGCCTTTTGTTCCAGTGTGCTGAGCCTTGAAGGAAAGGATCAAATCGGTGGAGATAAGGAGCAGTCGGTGCATCGCCGAGAAGTTCCACGAAGCAGTACCATGTCGCCCAATGACCCAAAGAACGACGATGCTGAAGGATGATGCAAGACGGCGATGAACTACGTGAATCGCTGAGTTGATCGGCGATTCCGACTAACGACGCCGAATGATTCGCTGCAGCACAAATCTGTGAAAACTATAAATACTAGTTAGAGTTGTAGTTTTAGGAGTCGAACAATTATTATAATTTTCATATAGAATTATACTTTTTAGTATTTTTGCTCTGAGTTTGAGAGTGTTTTGAAGACATGAAGAAAAAGAGGGTTTCATCTCCAAGGATTTGGACTTGGGTCTTTTGGTTTCTTCACTCTTGGCCTATAACAAGACTTAAATCTTCATACCCATTTCAATGCAAGGTCATTTAGGTATAAATTTCTATCTCTTGATGCGTGGCTAAAAACCCCAATTCTTGGGGTGTGATTTAGCGAATATGGGTTAAGATAATTGTTGGGTCTTGTTTGCTGATAGTTTAATTGTGATTTCGTTTAGTGGTTGTGGATGAATTTAATGAATTTGTAGTTCCAAATACAAGTTTATTTATGTGTTTTCAGCTTGCTCGAGAGAGATGTCATAAAACTAAGACCACTAGATTGATGGCCAGTGTGAGTGGGTCGACATGAGGTTCAGCTCAGAGTGAACCCTAGTCCCATGTCCACACACTCAGCTCAAGAGAGTGAGTGGTATAAGGCGTAGGCTGGTCTTCATGCGGCAAGTGGGTGTCCGAGAGAAACACATTTGAAACGGGGTAAGTTGCTCGAGAGAGAGCTTATCCCCCTTAAAGTCTAACCTAGTCACAATTACTCTATGAATCTTCTATAGAAAGCATGTACCCAATAATCTAGCTTAACCCATATTCCCATCACATCCCAAGGATCCCCTCTCATTACTTAGAAACCCTTATTTATTTTGTTGTTTTTACCTACTTGTGACAAAAAACCCCCCATTGTTGTGACACTCTTGTGTTCCCCTTTTAATTTACAATATTTTTAATCGTTAATGTCTTTAGCTATGACTAGTTAGAACTAAGTTTTATTTTTCTATTAATTCTCAAAACCACTCTCTTGGGAACGATCCCAACCCTTGGTTGGATTACTAAACTATTGTACGATCGTAGACACTTGCATCGGAAGTTGTGTCTTGATTACACAAATATCACTAGCTGTGGTTCTAAGCCCGTTAAAGAGTTGAAAAGGGCGCCTATACCCGATTAGAACTGCTAGACACATGGACTCAATAGAAATATATATTAAATCTTGACAGACCTTTTTCTCGGGTAAAAGGCTTAGATCCTTCCATACAATCATAAAACTATATAAAAATATGTATATATTTCGATTCAGATTTATTCTTTGAGTTCGGATGCTAAACTAGATTGAAGATGACCTCTCGGATTACCGACAGTCTTCAGATATCCTGTATCTTGGTATCAGAGCCTAGAAACTTTCATGGTAAATATGAGATTGCTGTGAAGTATACGACATAGATATGTTCTTTTCAACATGGATCTAGGAGAAATGAGTACTAAAAGTACTAGATTGGAAGAGGTAGAAATACCTCAAAACCTTGATTTGTTAAACAAATGGACTATTCCAAAAATTGATATTAAAATCATTTATGATTATGGTTGTTTTGATAAAATATCTCATAAACAGTTAATAAAAATAGTATCGAATCTGACTGTACCACCATCTCAGAACCAAGTCAAGAAATCATATTTGGTGTATTCATCATTAAGTTTTATAGGGATCAAAATCCATTTTGGATACAGAAGAAATATCTTTATCAGAAATATCAGAAGAGTTATCATTAGCTTGAACAATATTCAAATAAGGATCAATTTTTATTTTATTAACAAGTCTATTACTTTGATCCACTGATATAATCGAAGGTATGGTATGTAAAGAAGCAACATGGTTACGAGCCGGACCATACACAAGATCAATAGGGGAAATATGATGAATAGCAGACAATCTTCTATCAGAAAATGAATGTCTACTATAAGGAAATCATTAAACTACATACAAATCCTACCATCAAGATTTTGAGTAATATGAGAATACTCAGAATTAGTGACGGCCTCCGCCATCTGACTTGGAGAAATAACCGAATCCAAAGTCCAAGTAGTTGGAAAATTAATTTCTTCCCATTTTATAGGTCTTCTAGTAGTGACCTTAGATTTAGCAAAAATAGTTTCTACTAAAATAGTTTGATCAGATGTATCATATAACTTACATCTTGGGTTGAAAGTAATTTGAAATAAATTCTATATGATAAGCAAATTAATTCAGAATCGGGTGCATAATTATAACCATGCGTTTTAACATTCAAAGTTAAAGCATCAAGAATATTAGCATCAGTTAAAGATAACTGCAAATTAGGCTGAGTATTAAAATATACCGGGCCATATGCCACAGTGGATTCAATCGAACCCATCAAAGATTGTCTAAAATTTAGATTTCTAGATCACGAAAAGCAGCTAAAAATGTCTCAGGTAACCCTTTAAGAGTTAAAAGCAATTTGAACAATGTCAATATGCAAGAAATTATACTGAGTTTTATATAAATCGATATCTCATTTATTCAACAAACGAATAGTCTGTTTAGATTAATTTAACGCCAAAGATTGCTCAGTAGTTTTTATTAATTGTTTATGAGATATTTTATCAAACCAACCAGTATATCTACCTCTTCCAATCTAGTATTGTTAGTACTCATTTCTCCTAGATCCATGTTGAAAAGAACATATCTATGTCGTATACTTCACATCAATCTCATATTGGTTTTGCAAGAGTATTTTCTTCAACAATGTTTTTACCCTTGTAATTAATAGTTTCAATCTGAGTAAGTCGATGATCACAAATCATTTGATTTTGTTTAGGAGATTTAATCTCATTTTAAAAAATTTCAATTTCCTCTTTCAAATCATGAAAAGAAGAATCTCTTGTGTGAGTAGTTTGTTTATTAAGTCTGTTATTAATTTCAGACAAAC
Organism: Solanum gracilifrons; assembly: GCA_029582605.1. Classification (NCBI taxonomy): domain Eukaryota; kingdom Viridiplantae; phylum Streptophyta; class Magnoliopsida; order Solanales; family Solanaceae; genus Solanum; species Solanum gracilifrons. The sequence goes on from JAJOOH010015593.1 coordinate 7,990, forward strand.
AATAAGGTGTAGAATATTCGAATTCAAAATCATTCTTTTGTTTTTCTAAATTCTTTGAAAAACTTGAACTAGCATTATTATCAGCCGCTAAATGAATAATTTTTTCACGAAGATTATTATCAGTAACTTCTTTTTAAAGTTCTATCACATTATCAGATGTAATAGTATTAATATTTAAATCTTCAAATTGAGATTGCAATTTATAAAATTCATCATTTTCACAAGAACAAATATCACCATGACAAGTATTGCAAGTATTACTGTCATGACCCGGGAGCACCCCCTAGTCATTGCCGGCGTACTCGACCTTTCAGAGGTCTTATACAAGCCCTTAGCATTCATCATTGCATATATCATAGAAAAATAGCGGAAAATTAAAACTTTTACTTTGGAAGTTCAACTTCCCTTCATGTATGAAAAATAGAAACTAACTTTGTCTCAACATACAATCTAGACATAGGAGTATCGAAAATGGGGCTTACACCAATGAGAAGTCTTGAAATAGGAAAGTACAACAATGTCTTTCAACATAGGCAAAGAACTAAACATAGAAGCTAGATCATAGGGTCTTGTCCTCGGACTTGAGGACTCACCAACTTGGGGAAGCAACTCCAAGTGTCTTGAGAAGTAAGCTTGAATCCTCAATGGCCCGAACCTAAATATTTGGGGAAAAGGGAGAAAATATGGGTTAGTACAACACACGTACTAAGTATGGCTACTATGCATAAAAACCATTGAAACATACATAAAAGGACATTTAGTCAAAACATGCTTTTTACCAAGTAACTCCAATATGCACACAAAGTAAGCATCATAGTCCAAACCAACATAATATCATCCCAACATGTAGACAACCCAAGTAATACTAGAGAAATGCTAAGAATAGAATCCCATAACCCTATTCAAAGCCAATATCACATTAAGCAACCTACTTCATGCATACATTCATAAGATCATGTTTCATCATAACTTACCATATTCACAATGATCATACATAACATAGCTTCAACATACATAAGTCATAATCATCATAATCATAAGAGAACACTACTACAACCCTCTTAGGATCCCACAAGTGCAATGTGCAAGAGAAGTCCCTTACCTTCCCTTACACTATGTAGAAACCCTTAAGAAAGCCCTAGTAAGAGTTCACACCTTTCATACCTTCATTTACTTTTACATTAGGGAAATATTGCAATAACCGTCATAGACAATGAGAGCTACATGGAATTCGGTGTTCTACTCCCACATCGAAAATAGAGGGTTAACACTTGCCTAAGGTGTAACCATTCGTACATAGCTATCTAGGTAGATCCACTAAGCTAGAGTCCTATGTGGGAACATAGTTAAGGGTCAAGGAGATTGCTTCTAGAAACCCTAACTTACTAAACGTGGGGGTTTCCATCTCATGAGACAATACATACCGTGGGTAATCCAGACTTGCTAAACGTGAGAAAACCCATGTGGGGAGCCGAGCTTACTAAACGTGAGACCCCCATCTCATTTACATGCCCTTTCGGTGATAAGCATCTAATTCCCTTTAGTAATCATGTTTAGTTATCACATAAGTTCACATTAGCCTTTACTAGACTCTTATGTAGACATCTTACCATAATAGCTCATATGTGTTCATAAGTGAGTAACAATCATTTAACTTTAGAAACAGTTAGCAAGTGAGTGAACCTTTCACTTTACATTACATTATTATCATGAGAACTACCTTTCAATCATATAGCAATCATACCATAACATACATACATACTTCATAGCTAATTTCAAGTGTAGAGGGTTAAGGATGAGGAAACTAGGTCATCAACACCACAACAACACATTAGGTATAACATCATTACAATCTAAGTAATTCACCTTTCATACTTGAGTTCAAAGAAGAACCAACCTTCATACCTTCTTGACCTTCATGGGACATTCATGCTTCAATTACCCAACAATTCATAACCAATACATAATACAAGGTAATTCATGAATTAATAACATAAGCAACATCACTATAAGCAATTGACATATTCCCGTCATAGCCTTCAAGGCTTCATTCAAAGACTCAACCCTAATTTCATATAGATTATACATAACCAAGGGTAGAATCATCATACAAACATGAATTACATAACATCACATTCAGTTCATTGCCTTCAATCAATATCCAACACAAACTAGGGTTAGCATTAGGAAAAGAAGGAGAAACATGGGTCTCATGGAGAATTCTTCCAGAAACCACCAATACAACATAAAATCATCCATAATTGTTCATATAACATCAATCAAAGTCAGTTTATAACATCAATTTCAATTTAGAAAGAAGACCCACGTTTTTGGATTGAAACCTAGAAATTGGAGATTTTGAAATTCATCTTGAAGGGGCATCTTGGGGAAAGGAATCCCAAGAGTGATAAGCAACCATACCTTATTGATGAATTAACCACGAAAATCCGAGTTGAAACCTTGGAGAGTTGGTCTTCTTCTTGAAGCTCCAATCTTCTTCAATGGAGTCCTTGAGAAGAGAGAGAGAGTAGAGAGAAGGAGGAACTTTAGGTTTTGATCTTTTTTTTTTTTTTTTGTTTAAGTGATAAAAGTGGGGTAATTTGACTTAAAAATCATTATATACACGTCCCCTAAAGTACCCTAAATACCCCTCACTTAGTTGGACTCTTTAATGAAGTAAAAATCAATTTCTGAATTTCTGCATTTTTGTCGCGGATTAAGTTCGCGACGCAGAGCTGTTCCCTGAAGATATTTGGAATTAAATTTCGAGACAGTAGAGTTCGCGACACGACTGCGTGGCAAACTAATCTTTTGCTCCTTGGGGGAGGTAGTTCGTGACGCGGAGCTATTCCCTCCAAGTGCAATTTGCAAGCTGCCTTGGCAGCTTGCTTGGCCAAGGTTGGGATCCTCCTCGGGGCCGCTTAGGGTGGCCCCGGGGAGTCGTATTCAAACAGTTTTACTCTATAAACATATATTTACCTAATTTAAACCTTTTTACAAGATTATACCATCATACAACACTCCCAAACCTACCCAAAACCTAAGAACACACTAGAACACATTCTTCTCTATTCCGGACGTCGTGGTCGTTTCTTGACGTTTAGACTTTTACTCTTCCAAACCAAGTCAATTGCATTAATTTAGGTTTAGAAACATAATTTTAACTATTTTTAAGTCATTATTCATAAAGTTAGGCTCTAACTTAAGTCATAGAATTTTCGGGGTGTTACAATTACCACACTGATTACTATCAGATAAATCAAGAAAATCAATCTAAAATCTTTCTTAAACATATACTTCATAGATTGAGCATCAATTTTTATCAAAAACTTTTGATTATATAAATCATCTTGATATTTTAACACGCATTTAACGATGGTTAACATTTCATGATCCACCGAAGCATATTTTTTCTGGGCCTCGCTCCATTTCCCAAAATGAAATCTGATCAAATATTCATTTTTTTCGTTGGGATTAATTTATTTTAATATCCCACCATAATCAATATTAGACGCATCTGTCTCAATAATTTTTTGCCAAGCAGGATTAGCAAGAGTTAAGCATGGTAAAGATTGAACACAAAGTTTAATATCCTTTACCAAAGTGGTATGACTATCAGTCCAATGTGATTTATGATCCCTTTTTAGCCTGTCGTATAAAGAGGCTAAATAACGAGATATTTTTTTTTATAAAAAAGGGGATATGTAATTTAAACTCCCTAAAAATATTTGCAATTGAGTTTTATCAGTGATAATCAGGAAATTTTGATGCGAAGTTCGATTGATCTTTGAATCGGGGTAACTTTCCCTTGACAAATATGATGTCCTAGAAATCGAACATCAGTTTGGAATAAACTCATTTTTTGTTTAGAAATGACCAAATCATTTTGTGTAACAATTTTCTTGAAGATTTCTAGATGCTTAATATGCATTTAAGACGTTTTTGAGAATACCAAAATATCATCAACATAAACAATGATAAAATTTAAATATGGGTTGAAAATATCGTTCATGATTTTCTGAAATTCAGAAGGAGCATTTTTCAAACCGAATGGCATAACATTTCATTCATATTGTCCAAATGGGATTAAAAGTTGTTCTATAAGCATGCTCTTTAAATATTTGGATCTGCCAATATCCTGATTTTAAATCAAATTTTGAAAATATATTGGCATCATATAATCTAGACAATAAATTTCTTTTGTTTGTTATTATATTATTATTTTCATTATTATTATTATTATCATTATTATTATTATTAAATATTATAATAAGAATAATAATAATATTCTATCTATATATAATAGGAGAAGAAAAAATGCCTATTATCAACACCATAAAATTTACAGATATATTAAAAATAAATAACAATTTTAAAAATAAAAAATTTATAAATAAAACATACATTAAAAATAGTTTTTACAATGCTAGATATTGTAAAATAATGAATCACTATTTTATTTTTTAAAAAAAGATTTTTAAAAGCAGCTTTTGCAATTAAATAAATTAACCTTTTAAATTCCAATTAAAAAAATAAAAAAACTAAAAAATTACAAAGGGAAAGCCCAAAACTGAAAGAAAAGAACAAAAATTAATTAAAAAGTAAAAAAAAATAAAATCAAACAATTAAAAATTTAAAGAACAAAACACCACAAAAATGAAAATTTTAAATAATCTAAATTAATTACATATAATGGTATTAAATAAAAAATAACTATTTTTTAAAATGAGTATAAAGCGAAACAATTCTAAAAAATAGGATGTGTGATTCTTTTTTGTGTGGGAAGTTATCATATTAAAAATAAATAAATAGTATTATAATAATAATAATAATAATTAAAAAAATAAAATAATAATAATAATAATAATAATTACAACAACAACAACAACAACAACAACAACAACAACAACAACAATAATAATAATAAATAAATAAATTAATTAATTACATGTAATAGTATTAAATAATGAATAGAAGTTTTATTTTTAAAAAAATATTTAAAAGTAATTTTTTAAAATTAAATAAATTAATTTTGAACTCCTAATTGAAAAATAAAAAAATCAAACACTTGCAAACGAAAAACCCAAAACTGAAAGATAAGAACACAAAGTAGAGTAATTAAAAAATAAAAAAAAACTGAAAGGCAAAAAATTGAAATACAACAACACAAAGTAAGGATATCTATATTATGTAGAGGATAAAAATTTGAATCATAACCATGGCCCATAATACACTGAAATCATGTCATAATTATGTAGAAGTATTCAGATACGAAGAATTTTAAATTCAAAGGCCATCGGTTTGAGACTCTTCTAACATTCAACAACAAAGAAAGAGAAGAAATTTGTTGAAGCTATGGAGAAGTGAACATCTATCAACAAAGAGGAACAACACTGCACAACCATGACAATCAAATTCGAATTTTCAAAGCAAGTTTTGATGGTATATATTATTATTGATTCTTCGATAGGTAATCGAAAATTATCATATGCTTAAGTTTTTCAAAATATATGTTTGATATTATACTTCTTTTTAAAAGCTGTTGTTTTGTTTCCCAATTTATGTATTTAAATTAATTGTACGCATTGATAATTGTATGTTATTGCAATTATTTTTGGAAAAATTGAATAAATGACAAATTAAAGATTATATATTACTAGTACTAACAAGACTATCTAGTTTTCCATTTATAACATTAGATTCCTATCAACACTTAACAAATTAATAAATAAATTAAAAATAAAAATGAAAAACATTTTCTTTTTTAAGTTCCTAATTTATTTCCCTTTAATTAACTAATACTCTTTCCATAAATATAATATTTTGTAACTTGCACGATATATCGATACCCTAGTTTTCTCCTAGTTAGTTCTCTCCTTCCTAAAATATCTCTCCAATATTTTCTCTTCCTAATCTTCTTTCATAATTCAAGATAAAAATAATTATTCCGAATCTTCTTTCCAAATAAATATCTCTTCTTCTTAAAATATATTCCCTTAGTATTCACACAATGTTCTCCTTTAAATATATTCATACGTTTTTTTTTCTTAATTTTTTCAAGCACAATTTTTTTTAGTTTTTTTTTAAATCTTGAAAAGTAACAAAATTTATTATTATTTTCTTCGTATGAAAGATGGTAGAGTTCATTCAATCTTGATTCAATATGGAAATAGATAAAATGAATTTTTAATTCAAACCAGTATCATAGTGTATGCAGTTAGTATATATACAAATTGGTATCAATTAAATAAATATCACAATTCATAGATACCAATTTGTATACCCTTTTCATACACTAAAACAGTTAATAAAATATAAAAATGGGTGATCACCAATTTGCATACCAACTTTCACATACATTATACATATTCCATATATGAAATCATTTTATAAATCGATTTCATTCATTATATAATTTAATGTATATCTTTTAAATTGGATATCTCAATCAATAAATATTAATTTGTACAATAATTTCATAAATAATTAATAAAATACAAAATTTATTAAGCATCAATTTTTGTACTAATTTTTGTAGTCATCATACATAGTACATATAAAACATGTTTATATATAACTGATATAAAAAGATTAAGTAAACCAATTTGTATATTTATTCCATACATATTATTTATATATCCATTATATATACTATAGTTTCAGGCTATATATTGTTTACAGTTCAAAAAGTGAACATACCATATTATATATCAATTCCATATAATGCATCATTAAAAAAATTTGATACCCATTTTAATATCGAATGAATATGTTAATAACTCAACATAAATATCAATTCGGGTATGTAATGGGTATATAAATTGGTTAAAAAATGGTAGATTAAGCTAAAGCTTGAATATCAAATTTAATACAGTTTTCATACAGTAATAAAATTTTACTAATATACAAATTTGTTGGGCATCATTTTTCATACATAATTCGATAACCAATATTACTGCCGATTTTCAACTTGGCTTGATTTTTTCCAAATTTAAATTTCTTTAACAAAAAAAATTGCTTTTACATTGACCCTTCTCAAGAGTCTTGATCGAGTTGTCACATCAAGTTAAACAAATTTATTTGTTTTTTTAGGCAAAATTATCAAAATCAAATAAAATATTACAAAAACATAGAAATTGAATTAAAAGGGAAGAGAACTATGGATGAAATATGATTGAATGTGGGATGAAACATAATAATGGACGGCCTTCATTCCTCTGGTTATGACCAACACCAATACCAATACTTCCTCTCAAATAGATCAAACATAATAATGGACTAATATCCAACATTCTTTCGAATCCACCAACACCAATACTTCCTCCCAAATATATCTTTCTTTCCATTGAAGCGGCTCTAATGTAGTACCAATCCACGCCATATGGGGAAAGTTTCTTTAGCCTACCAATCTTGACGATATTAGTCCACTGCTTTGAGAACGCTCACGACCTTCATCTTCGCCGATGCAAATCTCTCATAAGTGGCAATATCCGCCCATAAAAAGAAGATACGAGAAAATCAACTTTTTTGTTAACTAAAAAAACTTGTAGTTTATAGGAAATGATATTGTATAGGCTAATCCTTTCTTTATTTCTTCGGAATTTTTTGTGAAAATAAATATTGTAGAAGATTTTTTTTTTTGAAATATAGTTAAAGAATCACTAGTTGAAACTAATATACACAATTAGTACTGCTACAGTGGAGAGAAGATTCACAAAAGTTTCATCATCGTTGTGAAATTATTTTGAAAAGATTAAGGAGAGAAGTTTGGAATTTTAAGTACTGTTACGGATTATTACCTTTTAAGGAGACATGTAACATTAAAATTCCTAAATTGTAGTTATACAATTACCTTGGTAACTGCCATAAAAAACATGCATTTTATTTTCTTTTTTCAATATTAAATACGAAAATAAAAATTAAATAAATTAATTCAGATCTGTTATCAATAGTAATTAAGTTGTTGTATTAGTAATTCCTTATTAGTAGATTTATATGATGTAATATAAGATCTTAAATACATATATGGAGTAATTTTTACTTTTTTTTTGAGTTATGAATAAGAAGATGGACAATGAGGGAGAAGTTGTAAGGAGTGTTGTAGGAACAATTTCATGAAGCAATTTGATGAATTTCTTGTGAATGAACTGATTTCTTTTACTCACATAGAAATTGAATTTTTGTTTGGATAATAATTATATACTTTGTGTAGATGTCGATTCAGACATATAACTATCAGGCAAAAAAAGTTCTTTATCCCAGATATATCTTTTATTTTTAGACTCCTCTTTACATCCCAAACTCAACAAAATTAATACGATAACAACATTACTATTCAAAAATTACGTGGTCTATATTATTTTCATAATCTATGTTAAAATTCGAATTCTACTTATCTTGGCAAAAAATTATACATTTGCAAGATGCTGCTACTAATGAAAGTCCAAGAGGTTACTAAAAATTTGGAGTTTATTTGTTATCATTTCATCTCTTTTGCTTCTTGAAACTCCTCATCTCTCTATACATAAATAATACATTTATATTATTAAAAATATATAATAATTTTACTTTGTATTTTAGGAATGATGAAGTGATGGGAAGATGAATAATCCAACAAGATTATTGATTTCATCAAATTTGACGTTGGGAATGAATATAGAAACAAGGAATGTGTGGTGTTATTAGGAACAAGGAGAAGCATAAGGAAGACTAACTTTAATATCGTCCACATTCAAGATGAACCGTGTCATTAATTTGCTATGTGTTCACTCTTGGCAAGGATATGACTACTCAATTTGCCACCACTGGTTAAATTGTTTCAGTTGCTTCATCCGTTGTCCAAGTCAATTTTATGAAAAGTAACATTATGTAGTTTGAATTCTTAATTAGATGTATTTCACTTTGTTTAATAATACCTATTGTATTCATGGTATAAACTGATGAGTGGTAGATTTGCACTCATTTATGGTCTAAGCTCAATAATTAGTTGTAACACCCCGACTTTTCGAAACGTATAAATTGACTCGTATCTTTGTGGAAAGACCAGGAGGGTGGGTAATAAATTAAGAACGATGTTTTATGTGATATTTTAAGTGTTTAAGTGTTGTATCTCAAGTTTTAAAGCTAGGCAAGTGACAAAATAAAAGTTGGCGAAAGTTACCGTAAATTCCTTTTTAAAGATTTGTCTGAAATTTGGGTCAAATGTCTTGGACGTTTTCTCTCAATCTATTACGATTTATGGTCCCCACGACCTTAAAATCGAAGGTCTACGAGTCTAGTTTCCAACGCATCAACCCGTTCGTTCATACGACTTCAGAATGGAGAGATATTAGCGTTTTTGCAAGACTGCACGGGCAGGCAGGTGAAGTGGGTCCCCTAGGTCGGTGGAACTTTATATATTTCATCTTCTTCGATTCTTCTTCATTTTCCTTAGTGAAGAACCAAAAAACTCACAAAACCTACCAAACCCACTTCTAGGACTAGCCAAGTTACTGATTTTCGTGACTTAAGTCCTTGACAAAAGTTGTTCTATGCGTTGAGCTCGTCAACATGGTATGATTTGTTTTATCGATTTCCTAGCATATCGTACTTTGGTGTGTGGACAACAGGGATTTGGGCATATTTTAAAGTTTTGAGGTGTATTACAAACTTATAATCAAGGTAAGACCCTTCTTTCATCTACTCTAGCTTTGATAAGTCGCAAATAGCAATTTGCGATGAAAATACATATCTTTCATCGGATTTTTGTTGTATCTTCTATTCTTTTGTGTTGATTATGATCCTGTCTTGTTGTAGTATCAAGGGGGGGGGGGGGGGTGTGATTAAAGTTATTAGGACACGTGAATTAAGCGAAAA
>JAJOOH010015595.1:0-11141 GCA_029582605.1 Solanum gracilifrons
TTACCAAAGTTTAATGAACCAGTGAAGAACAGAAGAACATAAATTAATTCACAAATCTAAAATCTGTAACACATACCAGAATCTGGAAAAAATAGAAAAAAAGATCAAGCCCACTGAATGCACAGTGTCCCCTTAAGGAAATTATTCCCCTCTAGTATCCGAGGTTTGATTTGGAATATGTCCTCCCATGATAGAATGATCTCAATCACCAGTGTATTGATACCCAAAACGTTGGTGTCAGCGAGCCACTCAACGGCAGTAAAGTACACTTAGAATACTAGATTTAGTAGTAGAAGAAGAAGTCCATAAATTGTTTCTATTAAAATGAGAGGAAATTTCTCAATTTATAGAAAACAAAGGGTAGTGTGAAAAGGTTCTTATTGTGCTTTACCGAAAAGGTCACAAACCTTTGAAAAGTCACAATCTTTTGGAAAGGTGACCACCTTTCACAAAAGTCACAACTTTTCATGAAAGTCACAACTTTTCATCAAAGTCGAAACTTTTGATAAAAGTCACAACTCTTCATAATAGTCGCAACTTTTCATCAAAGTCACAACTCTTCATAAAAGTCACAACTCTTCATTTTCCATTCACACCTTTTAAAACCCAAAAAAACTTTGATATGTGCAACGTGTTGGTTTAATTGATTGAAATTATGCAAGTCGTAACGACGTGAGTATTGTGAACCCCGTTGTGAAAAAAAGGTCCTCACTAGATTCGTTGAGAATGTTTAGGCAAAACTACAAGGCGATTTGTGAGGAAGATCTGAACGTGTCTTGCACTTGTGTAATGATTGCGTGAGCATCTAGGTGTATCATGGGGATCTGTCGGTTGTGGTGCTGAAATAGCGAGAATGTATTGGTTCGTGTCTCGTGGGATCAATGATTTTTCCTAGCTCGGAGAATTATCCTAAAACTGTTTGGTGAGGCTAAGAACTTTTGGGGAAAATTAAAGAGTAAAACCCCAGAAAAATATTGACCTGGGTGTTGGTTCCGTCTGAGCCGTTGAGGCGGGATTATTACCGCCAAGGTGAGACTGCCAAAGCAGGAATTCTTCTGCCAGAGCGGGATGAGGCGAGGCAAAACCTTAGCATGCCCCCTCTAATTTTCCAAATTTTACCGATAAGGACCCCAAATGGTATCCGGGCTAACCCCTGCAATTCTATCGGTGCTCAGCAATCGAGAATAGTTTATAAAACTTAGTGATTAACCTTTCACTACGGAAAAAGGTAGGAAATATAGCATCCCAGTGCTTACAAAAGATAAGGAAGGCGAAAACATTAAAAATAAACCAATTTGTCCAAAAATTTACAGGCCCAAGACGGGAGAAAAAACAAATCAAGAACCCTCGGACTAGGTTGTGTCAACGTCTGAGTCTAGATCCTCCGGAGGTACCAAGTCGGTAATCGCCTCATCCATAAAGGTAAAGATCTGAAAATCTCCATTCTCGACCTAGGGAAGCTCCTCACCGAGGGCAACGCAAGCGAATATGGTCCTCACGATCTTCCACATCTAGACCATCAAACGATCCCTCTCCAGACCCTTCCTCATCTCCTGGCGTAACTCGTGATGGAGCATCTCGACCTCTACGGCAGTACTGGGTGGAACTGGAGTGAAGTCCGCAAAGGCACTCCCCAACCTCTTCCGGACGGCCGCCAGATCCTCCTCGACCCATGCATCTGAGAATAGGGCCTCGTTGTCAGAATCCACGGTCGCAATTCTGCTGCTAGCCCTGAATGTTCTTCTCATCCTGCTCTTGGAAGTAGAACCTGCTCTAATCAAAAGAGGGTGAAAGGTGGGATCCATAGGAAGTACCTCATCGGCGTCAAAAAGTGGCACTCTCACCCGCTTGCACAGCGCATTAATAAGTCCTAGTAGGAAGAAATCTTTCTTGTTACCCCGGTAAAACATCTTCCACTCCAAAATGATTTGCGCCCCCACATTCAACTTAAAGCCCTGCATTGCACACGCCACCACCAAGGCCCGAAGAAAGGTCACGTCGGTGCGATTGCTCGATGGGCGGATCCTCCTAGTCACCAAGTGTAGCCACATCTTATTATCAGGTGACCAATCCGTGCTAGTAATTCCCTCCGCAGTGGCCCAATAGACTCGGTCCCAACAGGCAGGCTCCACCAAAGTGTCTCTTAGCCATTCCAGATCCATTTCCTTCAGCTTGGCCTCGTACTCAGCCTTCAAGACCTTCTGCACCTCTAGAGCCTCATTAATAGTGGTGGCATTTAGGGGAATGTCAACTCCCCAGATATGGATGACGGGGTGTGGGTCATCCCATCGCACAGTAGGTAGGATGGCGTAAAACTCCCTCACCCAAGTGGAACGTGCATCCGGGGGAGCCTCAGTCAGTGAATCCCATCCAAACTCCATCAGGCGAGCATAAAAGTCATGAGCTTTCTCTTCTAGCTTAAATAAGACGAAACCTCTCTCGCAGCAGAATCTTGTGTTTCTATTATTATGATGCCTTTCCCGACTCGCGGCATCGAGGAATCGAATGAAAGGTAATTTTTCCTCATTTAAACCTGCCATTTAGAAAGCCTGCAATAAGTTAAATATAAGTAAGAACACGGTAGGAATAGATAGGTTAAGGCTAAAATGAGAAGAGAGAAGTTTATGAGTTAAGGGATGCAGGATACTGGTCTGGCATATCCCGCCACAATGACCAAAATCCCGCCAGGGCAGGATTATGAAGGCCGCCACAGCGAGATAAAGGTCGCCAGAGCGGCCTTCATCTGGGACAAACAGCAAGCGCAATCATGGCGCCTTTTCGTCCCAAAATCCCCATTTTTGACAAAATTCCAGCATATCAAAGTATATTAACTACCTTAGAAACTAAATATACAATTATTTCAGCAAAATAACCCTTAAATAGTGCCCAAATCCGATATTTATATCAAGAGACCCTTCAACTTCCCCCACCCATTTTGTTTTTAATTTAACCATATTTATACAAAATCCTTACGCCCAGGACGTTGGGGATATAAGGGAAGTGTCCATGTTACGTTTATCTATCAAAACTAGCAACCTACTTTCATTTCTGAATAACTACCCATAAACCGTTTCAATTCGATCAGTTAGTCAGCATGCAATCGTTATTAATCAGGTACATAAGTAAACAGCGTAAGGAACAAGATTATTACCTGAGTTTTCACATTCGGAGGAGGGTGATTGATAGGAGTTTTGGGAAAGTTTTTGGAAGTTTAGGGAGAAATGGGAAAAATGATTCCCTTTTCCACCTTTACTATTGCCTGATCTCCCGCCTCAGTAGGAAATCCTCGCCACAGCGGCCCCACCTCAGCGGGAGGGACGCCACCATGGCGGTCCAGGCTGTGTAATTTAAATGCATTCATTTCTTCATGTGTTGCCTTAATTTTCTTTTAGTCTTTGGGTATAGTACCTTTCTCGTGTCAACTAGTTGAAAAGTCACCATTTTTCGTGGTTCCGTGATGGCCATATTCGTTAGTTTGGAAGCACTCCAAAAATAAGGCGTGTGATTATCCGTGTATTAATCATTTTGGGGACGAACGAGGGTTAATTGGTATCTATTGTAATGACCCAAACCGTCCTCAATTAGGAAAAGCGAAACTTTGGGAAATTCTAGGCCAAAGTCCCTCCAGGGAAGGCTAGATGCTGCTAGGATGGCGGCGCCAAGGCGGGGTAACTTGGCACCAAAGCGATATAGGCGAGACAGAATGTAAATAACGTGAAATCCCATTTCCTCCTTCTTCCTAGAATACCTAAATTAGTCGTAAACCACCCTAGAAACCCCCCAAAAAGTTGCTCCAAGCTTGAGAAAGAGGGAGAGAGAGATTTCTAGCGTGAAGATGTTGATGGATTGCGGATTTCTGGTTAAGATCACCGTCACGAATCCTGAAAACAAGAATGAAATACCAAAACTCTGTGCAGCTGCTTGGCGTCCAGGTAGGCTAGGTTTTATGAATTGAGTAGTTATAAATCTATGCTCACTGCGTAATCTATGTAAATCAATGGTAGGAATTGTGTATAGGCCTTCATGCACCGAACGAAATATGACTAAAGCCTAGGAAGAGGCCTTAGATGATGAACTAGGGCTAAGTATGGTTGATTCAATTCTTACATGATAAACGTCTATGAGTAGTTCGTAGGTGATGGTTGTGATTTTATGATTGTGTGTTGTGGGTCTGTTGTGGGTGTGTTGTGGGTGTGTTCTTGCTTCATTATAATACGTACATGAATGTGAAAGAAGCTTGTTGATCACACCTAATGTAAATAAGTATGAACGAAGAATTATATGTTGTGAATCACTCTTGTTGTATGGTTGTGATGATGTAAATTGTGATTGTGGATCTGGTGTTGAGTTTCGACACACTAACTTGGATCGATTTCCACGTTTTGGCATAATTATGGGATCAGTTGCCACGTTCCGGCATAATCTTTGGATCAGGTGCCACGTTCCGGTATGCTAACAGTTTGAGTTTGGGTTTCCTGAGAGGATCAATGATTTGACATAATTGTATGCCTTGAGGATTGTGAAACTGTACCTTATTCGTAATGATAACTGGTGTTGTATTTCTCAGAGTTGTTTTATAGTTATAAGGACTTATGTTTGATTGTTCTTCTATGTTGAGTAAACTTGATATGTACCTTGATGATAAGTGAACCGAAAAGGGCACACCTAACCGGGAGGTGATACGGTATGTGGGGAGTCAACGTTTCAAGAATTGTTCATGTTCGAGTAAGGGTGTCATACGTTGTAATGGTTAGAAGTGGAGTTAGTGTATGTGATGTAAATGCTTAGGTGGATTTCACTTTGGAAAAGGGGATTTGTGTTAGTGGTTAGAAAGCTTGACGTAATGTACTACGTGGCCATGGTTGGGTAATATGAAGAGGAATTAAGGGTATGACCTGAGCGGTTAGTTGGAATGCCTGTAGTTGTATTTGGGGATTTTTCTATGTGTTAGAATGGTTAGGGTATGATCAAGTACCTAGTAAGTAGATTGACCGAAAAGGTGGCTAGTAGTTACAACACTAGTGTAACTCATAGGTATTTCTAAGATTGATGAATTGTTTTAGATTAGATCACCTAGACATGAATTGCTTATAAGTAAAGCTTGTAGATATGAACTAATTGATTAGGACTTACATGATGAATCATGGTTGAAGTAGTATTGAGATTTAGTTTACTTGATGTTATATGACTATAATTGAGTAAGAATAAAGCATATGGTTAATTACCTTGAGATTTAGGTTTACATGATGACCATGTGAGGTGTTGCTTGAGAGTAATGCTCATAATATAAAGATGACTCCTAGGGCTTTAAAGGTAAGAGCTAAAAGGAATGAACTATGAATATGAAGGCTTTAATAAAGAAGCTATTGTGCATGTTGAATTGTATATGGTACTATTACGGAAGGACTTTACCCACATGACCTACAATATGATTACATGAGCTTATACATGCAATAATTGAACTCATTGAATTACGATTATATGCATGTCTATTATAATGAATGTTAGATGTGTTGATTTATATGGCCTATGATCCTTGAATGCAATATATGTGAATTATGCATGATTGTGATATTATGTACATTCTTATGAACACTTTGAGAGGAAGTGTCTATGATGATAATGTTGTGGTTGTGTCATTGCAAGGACAATTACACACACATTCCATGCATAAACATGATTATGATGTATCTATGGTGTTAATTGTAAAGCTAATTCTCATATGCACCTTTACACATTACTATGCATGAAATGTGCATGACCATGATGATCCTATTGTGTTAATTGAAAGTCCATTCTCATGAGAACACATGATCTTGGTGTGAAAGTTCTTCTCACATACTAATGAAGATTAAAAGGTTGAAAGTCCATTCTCACCTACTTGAATCTATGAGCTATTTTATGAGTTGGGTTGAACGAAGGGTAAAATAGTCCTTCAAACATGTAAATCCAATTCAAGACTAAAAAAGTAATTTTGTAAAATAATGCTTAGCACCGAGGGGATATGGAAAGTGAGGTAGAGGCCCTCCCGTCAATGTAAGAGGTCAGGTTCTCTAAATTATTCTCATGAGATGGAAGCTCATCCATCAATACAATAGGTTGGGTTTCTAAAAGCAATCTCCCTATCCCATAACTATGTGCCCACATAAGTCTTTAGCTAGTGGATCCACTTTAAAACTAACACATTTAGTTCTACCTTAGGCAAGTAGGACACCTTCTTTCGGTGTGGGGTTACACGACACTGGATTCCATGTAGTTCACATGGTCTATGTCGGTTAAAGCTATATTCCCTCTAATGAACAAGAACATGAATAATGAACTAGAACATGAATAATGAAAAAGAACATGAATTATGAACACAAACATGAGTTATGTATTATGGTTCCTCAAGAGGTTCTACTTAGTGTGAGTGGGGGTATGGGACTTCATTCATACATGGCACAAATAGGCCTTGAGAGTAGCCATGGTGTGTTTCTCTTACTTATGATGATTTATGAATCTATTCATATTTTATATGGATTATTGCTATGAGTGGCTTTCCCTAATATGAGTTATTGAACATGAATGCTTCTTTGTCTATGAGTATTGACTATGGATGAGACCAAGGTTTGATGAGCTTGAGCATGGTGACTTAAAGGGATACTTAGTATGAGTGGTAATATGGGATGCCATTCGTACATGGCACAAGTATAACTTAGAGTTTCTTATGTGATGGTTCTATGGTGATGAGATGATTTTGGTATTTGAATATGTGTGTACACTATATCTTATGATGGTTGATGTTTGCATTATGTCTATGATTGGAGACTATGCTTATGTTTATGTTGTTATCCTTTATGCTATGATGAACTATATGTGAGTTGGTTTATGAGTACATTCTCCAACTATTTTGAAGATGATGTTCAAATTAGCAAATAGCATGGTTTCAACAAAAATGTCCCTCTTATCATGTTTTAAAGGTTTTTATGCATGGCATCCATACTTAGTACATTTTTGTGCTAACCCATATTTCTACATTTTCTATAAGTGTAGGGTTGGTTCTTGAAGATGATCCCATATTGGTTCAAGCTTGAATTAGGTCATTCTCCTTGCTAGTTGGTGAGTCCTCGAGATTCAAGAACGAGTATCTTTACTTAGTAGTTTCTTTTAGTATGTCATTTGAGAACTATTGTAAGGGTTGTGTCCCTATTCTTTATTCAATTGTATTAGATGGCTAAATGAGACAAATGTCTAGACTCCCATTCTCTTTTATGAAAGACTTCGATTGTAAATAAATTTTTTAATTCTGCATCATTCTATGACTTCTATGTTTATGATATGCTAAGGGATTGTATGTGACCCCTTTAGGGTCAAGTATGATGTGTTACGTCTAGGAGGTACCCCTAGGTCGTGACAGACTTGGTATCAGAGCATAAGATTTTAGGATTATTTTAGGTTGATGTCTCATAAACCACGTTTAGTAGAGTCTTGTTCATAGTGTGAAGCGCCCCACATTTATGAATGAGAGGCTACAAGACGATTAGGAAATTCCACTTCTTCAATACTCTTAATTCGTGCAATAGAGTTTATGTAACACCCCGTAAATTAGAAAGTTGAACTAGTAAGTTCTAGAGCCTTTTGTAAGAGGTTTGGAGTGTCGTATGAGTAATAAAGGTTGTAAAAATGACTCCCGTACTTAGAATGAGTTGTTTAGGGGTTAAACTTCCGGGTACGACTCCCCAAAGACCAACCAAAGGGGTCCTTGAGGAGGACCCCAAAATAATCCCTAAAATCTGCTCATGTTGGAGATTATGCTATGACTTTATTATCTCTTATGCATATGTCTTACGTTGACTAACCATTTGAGATGCTCTTACGATGTTGAGCTAGATTTCATACTTGGTACATTTTGTACTAACGCATATTACCTACATTCTAATCAAATGTAGGGTTTCAGAGATTGAGTTGCTTTGAAGGCTAGATTTCCAAGGATTAAGAAGAGTTGAAGAATTGGTGAGTCCTCATAGCTTTGAGGACAAACCCTTGTTTCCTTTATGTCATTTCCTTATGTTTTAGATTTTGTATGGGCTGCGTCCCAAGATTTTTATTCAAGAGTTATGTTAGATGGTTTGAGACAAAGCTTTTAGTAAAGACTTCCGCTTTCTTTTATGAAATATGACTTCGATTGTAAAAGTTTTAAATTGATGAGGGTAAGTGTTTGGCTGGTAGAGAGGGTTGCTATCGTTGTGGTGAGAGTGGCCGCATGATGAAAGATTTCCCTAAGGCTAAGGTTACAAGAAGAGAAGGTAAGCAAGTTGACTCTAGTAGTGGGGATGTGGAGCCTCAAAAGAAGAATAGGTTTTATGCTCTCCAATCTAGAGAAGATCAAGAGTGATCTCCTCATGTCCCTTCTGATATGTGTTTCATGCTTTAGTAAATTTCCAGATTTCTTGTATTTTGTGACTTGTTATGTTGGACTTTGAAGTTGTTTTTAGTATGCATGATGTTTAGAAGAGCTTGTGTAGGCCTACTCCCAAGGGGGAGATAGTGTGCCTAGCTAGTAGGGCTATTGTGTGTTTTATGTGTTGCCATGATTTCTTTATATGCATGTTCATGGAAATGCTTAAGTCTTGTTAGAAATGACTTATATGCATTATTTTCCTCATGTTGTAGTGCATTGAGTAGATTTGCATATAGACTTCATGAGTTGATTATGAGCATGCCCTAGTTTTTGGAGTTGAAAGGTTCCTCCTTGAATGAATGCTTTATGAGAAGAAATTGCATTTAGGCTCCATGAGTATGTGATGAACATGTTTTAGTGAGGAGATGTTAGTTCCTCCTTGAAAATGAGTAAATATAGAATTTCATGCATTTTGGGTTGGTAGATGTAGTTCCTACTCCCTTGTGTTGCATTGAATGAGTTTAGTTTTGAAGTGAAGTTTTCTTGCTTGATTGTGTGCATTTAGATGTAGTGCATGTATAATGGGCTTCTAAGTTAGAGTTGTGACTTTGAGAAGTGTTTAGAATCGTCATTTGGGGACGAATGATCCCAAGAGGGGGATAATGTAACGCCCTAGAAATTAGCAAGTTGAACTAGTAAGTTCTAGAGCCTTTTGTAAGAGGTTTGGAATGTCGTATGAGGATTAAAGGCTGTAAAAATGACTCTCGTACTTAGAATGAGTTGTTTAGGGGTTAAATGTATGGTTACGACTCCCCAAGGACCAACTAAACGGTCCTTGAGGAGGACCCCAAAACAGTCCCTAAAATCTGCATTTTGGTGAGCTACGTTTGGGCATCTACGAGGCGTAGGTCCACTCACGCCCCGTAGCTCTTGGTCGTGTGTCAAGGCCTGAATCTGTCCTGCCTTCTTAGCCACAATACTCACCTATGAAGTGAGAATTATGAGCCGTTACCCCACATATGGTCCGTAGGTAGGGGTCCGTAGGTCTTAACAGTTTTTGGACTTAGTTTTAGTTAGGGGGTTTGGGAATTAATTAAGTTATTAATTAGGGTTAAGGTAGGTCGGCTAGTTAGTTAATTAGCCACCTATATAAGCCTAATAAGACCCTATACTAAGTCATTAGCTCATTCATCTTAGAACCCCCAAATTACTCTCCAAATATTATCTCTCTAGAAGGAGGAGGAGGAGGAGGAGGAGGAGGAAGAAGAAGAAGAAGAAGAAGAAGAAGAAGAAGAAGAAGAAGAAGAAGAAGAAGAAGAAGAAGAGGGAAGTGTTTCTCCATTGATTCAAGCTTTATTTAGGGCTTTGAAAAGAGGTATGTTAAGCTTATTCATATATGGGTTCTTCCACCCATAGATCCCCCATAGTTTCCCTCAATTGTGAAGTCAAAAACCCAATTCTAGCTAGGGTTGATCTTACATTGTGGGTAGGGTTTGGGTATGATTCCAATCTAATGGATAACACCCAATTATGATTGTATTAGCATTTTTTTATGATATTATTATGATTTCATATGATTTCTATGGTAAACCCTAATCTAAATTGATGAATGTGATAGTTGTGGGTTTATGCCATTAGAGGTATGATTCCAATCTAGTGGATAACACCCAATTATGATTGTATTAGCATTGTTTTATGATATTATTATGATTTCATATGATTTCTATGGTAAACCCTAATCTAAATTGATGAATGTGATATTTGTGGGTTTATGCCATTAGAGGCAAAGATGAAGGTACAAAGGTGATCTTCCTAAATCAATGTCTTGTATACTAATTGATCAAAGTTAGGATCTTATAATCACGAATTGAACTAGACTTTATTGAATAGGAAGGATCTTGACTTGTAAGGTTAGAATTGAACCTTTATGAATCAATTATGACTAGAATCACTTAGTAGTAGGGAATGTGATTGAATATCTTGAAAATATACATGAAATATGATATAATGAAGTTAAGCTTGAAAGTATGGCTTGTAGCCATCATTGTTAGGGATTTGGGGGTAAAGTCAATATGATGTGATCATGTTGTGTATTCTTTCTCTCTTACACATTTAGGCATGAATATGCTAGGAGATCCAAGGTTCCCTCACATAGAAGGATTCTAGGTTGGCATGATAACCTAAAATGAATCAAAGAGTGTTAGTCTAGAATAGCTTGAAGTTGTGACATATGTTCCTTTCATGTATAGATTGGCTTAGTAGGATAAGACCAAGGTTGATAGCTTGGGATAGAGGATCTATACTCTCCTAAGGGATAGCTTGACTTAGCATTATAGAATACATGTCATGGTAGCATGAGTTAGGAGTAGTCATGGTAGCCAATGATTGAGGATTTATACTCCCTTTTGGGTAGCTTGAACTAGCATTGTTAGGATGCCTTCATAGTAGCATGACTTGGTTTGGCCAAGACTATTTCATGGTAGCTTTGGGATAGAGGACTTATACTCTCTTAAAGGTAGCTTGACCTTGCATTGTGAGATGCATTTCAAGGGTAGCTTGAGTTAGGTTAGTCATGGTAGCTTGGGATTGAGGACTCATACTCTCCTAAGGATAACATAGGATTGAGAATTGTAACGACTCGGAAAATGATAGAGTGAAACTAGAGCCTCACATGTGAGTTTGGAGTCGAGAACTTAATGAAATGATTATATTTGAATTTGACCCAAAAAGTTCTTAAAAATGTGCTTCGGAAGTTACCGGA
>JAJOOH010015596.1:0-11969 GCA_029582605.1 Solanum gracilifrons
AACTGAAATTAACTTTTGTTCGTTGATTACTTATTGAATTCTTACAATTTGTTTCACAAACTCCCCCCCCCCCCCCTTTTTTTATTACTTGTTTCTAGAAGTATTTTGGCTAATTGAATATAGTTGTTGGTTAAAAGTAAAGTTTAAACAATTTTCCTCGTGGGATCGACCCCAACCTACAAGTTAGGTTCTTTACTTGATAACGATCGCTTATACTTCTTTAGGGAGGTATAATTTGAGCGTATCAAATTTTGGCGCCGCTGCCGGGGAATTTGGCTTTTACATTTATTCTTGACTACATTATTGAATGTTAGTCAAATATTTCCTAATTTTACCTTTTTCTTTTTCTTTTTCTTTTTCTTTTTGTCTCTCTCAGATTCTGACTCTAGTGTATGCCAAATACACGGAGCCAAGGTGAACCACTCACTCCGAACGATCCAGAGTTGAACAGAACTTTGAGAAAAATGAATAATCAAGGACTTCCAGTTAATCCTGTCGGAGTAAATATTGGTGATGCAGTTGAGTTACAACAGCCAAGAGTAGTTGGTGAGGAAAATCGGGGTCTAGGTGAAAATCAACTGGGAGATGCAGTGAGGATGCATGGTCCACCAGGCCCACGAGAATATGACAATTATCGGGGCAACATCAATATAGAAGACTCTGATGGACCTATTGTCCTACCTCCTCTACCTCCAGGGTACACATTTGTGGTGACTAGTAGCTTGATGCAGATGCTTACAGCAAGGGGCTTATTCTCAAGATCACCATAAGAGGATCCACATGCACACTTAGCCAAGCTAAGGGTGGTTTGCAAAAGTTGTGTAGGTAGACCAAACTTGGATATGGATGTAAATGGATTACGAGTATTCCCTTTGTCACTGACAGGCGCTGCTGCAGTATGGTTCACTGAACTTCCGTATAACTCAATATTCACATGGGACCAACTGGCTGAGGTGTTCAAAGCAAAGTACTATCCAGTGTCCAAGAAGCTCAATCACAAAGATAGGGTCAACAATTTTGTGGCATTACCTAGAGAGTCTGTGAGTAGCTCGTGGGACAGATTCACTGCCTTCGTAGAAAGTGTCCCAAATCACCGTATTGATTATGAGTCACTGAAGGAATACTTCTATCGAGGATAGGATGATAACAATAAAGAAGTACTTGACACTATTGCCGGAGGTTCATATGGTGATTGTACATATGCACAGATTGTTGAAAAACTGGAGAGAATCTCTCGCAATAATAAAGCATGGAGCACTAGGAGATCAGATACTGGGAGAAATAGATTTGTCGTTCATAATACAAATAGCAATTATGCAGATGACATTCATAAGGAAATGGCCCAGATGAGGCCCGAGTTAGGGTTGGTATTGAAGCATGTGAGCGGATGAGTAGAAAAAGTAAATGCTGTGAATTACTAAACTAGAACTCCACCACCAATTGAAGAGTGTTACTATGAAGAGGATGTTTATCAGACGGGGGGTTTTCGACCAAATGCCCAAGGATCCAACACGGAAAATTGGCGCCAAGGTAAAGGAAACCAAGGTCGGAACTATGGAAATTACAATCGAGAGAGTCACTATGTTCGGGATGGGAAATTCAATCGCGACAACAACTACAACAGGAACAGCTATGGCAACAGAAACGATTGGGTTGGACCTTATGTTCCCCCTCAAAATTGGGAATCTCGTGCTAGGGAAACTAGAGTCAACATGGCGCGTATTGAAGATATGATGCAGAAGATGATGAGAAGGTTTGATGCAACTGATAAGAATGTGAAGGAGATGAGAAGCGACTTGTCTGGTATTGGACAAAAGGTTGATGCCCACGCAGTGTCAATAAATCACCTAGAGCAACAGATGACCCAATTGTCTACTACAGTGAACTCACGTCAACCTGGTACTCTTCCTAGCAACACCAATCAGAATCCAAAGAATGATGGTCATTGTATGGAAGTTACTACTCGAGAGGGTAAGCAAACCATAGATCCACCTAGGCCATCTGTGGTGAAAGTTGAGATTAGATAAGAAGATGATGTGATAGAGGTTAGAGAGGAGTCTGAGAATGCAACAGAGAAAGAAGCGGAGATACCTCAGAAAGTAGTCCCCATACCTAGACCTGCACCACCTTTTCCACAGAGGTTAGTGAAGAAGAATGAAGATGGTAAATATCGCAGGTTTATTACTATGTTGAAGCATCTTTCTATCAATGTTCCTTTGATAGAAGCCTTGGAGCAAATGCATGGGTATGCGAAGTTTATGAAAGATATGGTGACAAAGAAAAGATTTGTGAGTTTTGATGATGATGATAGATTGCAGCATTGTAGCGCTATGGCTACAAAATCTCTTGTGCAGAAGAAGGAAGACCCTGGTGCTTTCACGATCCCATGTACTATAGGGTTGTTACACTTTGCTAAGGCATTGTGTGATCTTGGTGCTAGCATCAACCTTATGCCATTATCTATTTACAAGAAGTTGGGTCTAGGGGACCCAAAGCCCACTGCAATACGGTTACTAATGGCCGACCGAACTGTGAAAAGTCCCATTGGTGTACTCCATGATGTGCTAGTGAAAGTGGAGTCTTTCATTTTTCCGGTAGATTTTGTGATTCTTGACTGTGAGGTTGATTTTGAGGTTCCCATCATCCTTGGGAGACCATTTCTTGCCACAGGGCATGCGTTGGTTGATATGGAAAAGGGACAGATGAAGTTCAGACTGAATAATGAAGAAGCAACTTTCAATATTTGTAGGTCCATGAAGTAGAGTGGTGAGCTCCAAACAGTATCTGCTATAACTTACAGAGTGGAGAGTGGGAGAAAAGTGCAAATTGAAGAGCGACTAGGTGTTGAGGCACTAGCAGCAGTTATGATAAATTTCGATAGTGATGTTATTGAAGAGTATGATGATTTGGTAGCCGCACTCGATAAGTGTGAATATCGGTCCAAACCAAAGAATTATGAGTTAGACATGAAGAATCGCGAGTCCCCACCCACAAGACCATCTGTTGTGGAGGCACCGAAATTGGAGCTTAAGGCTCTACCACCGTACTTGAGGTATGTATACTTGGGCGAAGAGGATACCTTGCCGGTCATTATTCCAGCAGATTTGAATGCGATACAAGTAGAGTGCTTTGTGACTGTGTTAAAGAGGTTCAAGCGAGCTATTGGGTGGACTATTGCAGATATTATTGGGATTCCCCCTGGTATTTGCTCTCACAAAATCCAACTCATGCCAGATCATAAGCCCAGTATTGAGCACCAGAGAAGATTAAATCCGCCTATGCAAGAAGTAGTTAAAAAAGAGATCATCAAGTGGCTGGACGCAGGATTTATTTATCCCATTGCAGACAGTAGCTGGGTATGCCCTGTGCAGTGTGTGCCTAAAAAGGGAGGTATGACTGTGGTTCCAAATGAAAGAAATGAGCTTGTTCCAATGAGGCCCATTACTGGATGGAGAGTTTGTATGGATTACCGGAAGTTGAATGCATGGACTGAAGAGGACCATTTTCCCATGCCATTCATGGACCAGATGTTGGATAGGCTTGTAGGAAAGGGGTGGTATTGTTTTCTTGATGGGTATTCGGGCTACAATCAAATTTCTATAGCTCCAGAAGACCAAGAGAAGACCACCTTCACTTGCCTATATGGGACTTTTGATTTCAAACGGATGCCATTCGGATTATGCAATGCTCCAGCAACCTTCCAGCAGTGTATGATGTCGATATTTTCTAATATGGTGGAGGACACAATTGAAGTGTTCATGGATGATTTTTCAGTTGTAGGCGAGTCTTTTGATCGTTGTCTAGATCATCTGGCCAAGGTGCTTAAAAGGTGTGAAGACTGCAACTTGGTGCTGAATTGGGAGAAGTGTCATTTCATGGTAAAAGAAGGTATAGTGTTGGGTCATCGAATTTCAGAGAAAGGTATTGAGGTTGATAGAGCTAAATTTGAGGTAATAGAAAAGCTTCCACCACCCATTTCTGTAAAAGGTGTTAGAAGTTTTCTTGAGCATGCAGGTTTTTATAGGAGATTCATCAAAGATTTCTCCAAAATTACATATCCCTTGTGCAAACTACTCGAGAAGGAGTGGAAGTTCTATTTTGATGATGATTGTCTTAGAGCATTTAGAGAGTTGAAGAAGAAGTTGGTTACAGCACCAATCATTATTTCACCGGATTGGGGACAACCGTTTGAGGTAATGTGCAATGCGAGCGGATTGGCGCTTGGTGTAGTATTGGGACAACGGCGAGAGAAAATCCTTCATCCTATTTACTATGCTATCAAACCTCTAAATGTGGCCCAGAAGAACTATATTGTGACCGAACAAGAACTTCTTGCGGTGGTTTTTGCATTCGAGAAATTTCGATCATATTTGCTTGGTACTAAGGTCATAGTGCATACTGACCATTCTACATTGAGGTATTTGATGGCGTAAAAGGATGCAAAACCAAGATTGATTAGATGGGTATTGTTACTGAAAGAGTTTGATTTTGTGGTAAAAGATAGAAAGGGAACCGAAAACCAAGTTGCCGATTACTTGCCCAGATTAGAGGAAGAGGCTATGCTAAAGCTTGGAGATAGGGCTGAAATTAATGATGTTTTTCCAGATGAACAGGTATTGGTTGTTTCTCATTATTTGAATCCTTGGTTCGCAGACTTTGTTAATTATTTGGCAAGCGATATTGTGCCCCCCGATTTGTCTTTTCACTAAAAGAAAAAGTTTATGCATGATGTGAAGAAATTCGTTCGGGATGAACCTTATTTGTATCGTAGTTGTGCTGATGGAATTATTCATCCCTGTGTGCTCGAGGTTCAGATGTTGAGTGTACTTGAAGCATGCCATTCATTGCCTATTGGTGGGCATCATAGTGGTATTCGGACTGCACATAAGATTTTGCAGTGTGGATACTACTGGTCTACCATCCACCAAGATGCTCATGATTTCGCCAAGTCTTGTGATCGTTGTCAAAGAGAAGGAGGGATTTCGAAGAGGCAAGAGCTCCCAATGAATCCTATATTGGTGATAGAGTTGTTTGATGTATGGGGCATTGATTTTATGGGTCCATTTGTGAGTTCATATGGGATGAAGTATATTCTTGTTGCGGTTGATTATGTATCGAAGTAGATGGAAGTAGTTACGCTCTCCAACAATGAAGGTAAAAGTGTCACCGCATTCTTGAAAAAAAATGTCTTCTCCAGATTTGGTTCATCAAGGGCTATTATTAGTGATGGAGGTTCTCACTTTTGTAATAAGTTGTTCAAGGCACTACTTGAGAAATATGGTGTCCGTCACAATGTAGCCACTCCTTACCATCCACAGACTAGCGGTCAAGTTGAAGTATCCAACAGAGAGATCAAACAGATATTGGCGAAGACTGTGAACGCTAATAGAACGGATTGGTCAAGGAAGCTTGATGATGCTCTATGGGCATATCGTACTGCATACAAGACCCCCATAGGCATGACTCCTTACTAACTTGTATATGGGAAATCTTGTCATCTGCCAATAGAGCTAGAGCATAAGGCGATGTGGGCAATGAAGAAGTTAAATCTGGATTGGGGTGCCGCATCTAATCAAAGAATGAAAGACTTGAATATGCTTGATGAGTTTCGCCTAAAATTTTATGAAAGTTCAGCCGTGTACAAAGAGAAGATGAAGAGATATCATGATCAAAGAATTGAAAAGCGAGAATTTGTGGTTGGTGATCTTGTGCTTCTATTTAACTCTAGGTTGCGCTTGTTTCCAGGCAAACTCAAATCCAAATGGATTCGGCCGTTTTTGCTCACAAAAGTGCTTCCCCATGGAGCAGTTGAGCTTGAAAATAAGGATGGAACAAGGTTCATGGTAAACGGGCAAAGGATTAAGATCTATCTGGGAAATGATGAAACTGTGCAAGAAGTGATTAAGGCCTATAATCTTGATGAAGTCTGAGTAATCAAGAGGCCTATGTAGTGCCGCGACGTTAAATCAAGTGTTGCTTGGGAGGCAACCCAAGATGTATAATCTAGCCAACGATAGGATATAGTTTTTCTCTAGTAGTTTGCTTTGTTTGATTTCTTTCCTGTATCAAATTTGATTGTTGTTTTAGTTTTGTACTAGTGTTGGCTAGAATTAGAATAGGGTCCGTGTCTAAAAAGTGTCCAGAAAATGTAAAAAGAATAGCCTATTGGTTGCTACATGTGCAGGTACACCACGAAAAATCTGCAGAAAATGGTCTGGTGCAGAGGTCTACGGACCCCATCGACGGTCTGTCGTTTAATCAACGGACCGTGGATGGTGTCCGTAGATCCCAGGTACGCCTCTCAATTTTTTCAAGTTGAAGAGTGATCTATGGACCGTAGATAGACTCACGGACCGTAGACAGGGTCTCCTGAGTCCAAACCTTCATGCTGACTGACTCGACCCGGATCCCCTCTTTAAAAACCCCCATTTGTTTTTAAACCATTCCTCTTCCCTCCATTACTCCCAAAACCGTTTCAACCATCCCATAATCCCCCTAAATCACTCCATAACTCCCCCATAATATCAACCCTTCCATATTTTCCCAATTTCCCTTCCATTTCAAATACAAGTCATCCCATAGTCCAAAAGAGGGTCCGGTGTTTGGTTAGTAACGAAGATGTGAATCCTTGGTCTTGCTAAGCTTAGTGTCGTCACGCAATCACCCCACTCCTCGTTGCTTGTAAGGTAATAGACATTCCCCTCACTTTGAATTTTGATTCATAGATTGAATATAGAAAGTCGGGAGTTGGGTCTTGACCTTGGGTAAATTGCTAGATGAAATTGCGTAGTAAAATTGAAAATTACAATGCCCTTGGAATATTAGATAGTGATTGTGTAGCATTATTGTATGTGATCGTCAATCTATGTGTTAGTTTTGACTTAGGGTTCCACAACTAGTCTAAATTGTTTGCCAAAATGATCATTTGGAATCTTAAGAATGAAGAACTAGCATAATTTAATGTTGTAAATGCATGATGAGATTGTGTTAATATTGAAAAATAAGGCCAAAAATGTATGATCCTAATGACTGATACCTGGCACAAATGGCATCCACAATACCCCGTCTACGGAACGTAGATACATCTACGGACCGTAGATGAGGTTAGTGAATGGATGCACATGAAAAATTTCACCAAGTGTGAAACCACGGATGTGGACTACAGTCCGTAGTTCCATCCACGAACCGTTCTATACATCCGTGGTTTCCATCTGCGACTTATATTGATGCCCCCCTGATCCACGGAAGAGATCCACGGACCGTAGATCATTCTACGGACCGTAGGTATCCTCCGTGGATGATCCCTGTAGCATCTGTCTGGAAAAAAAATTTAGACTTAGTTGAGGGTCGTTAAAAATTCTAAAAGTTTTTTTGTTTGGTTTGGCACTAATATCGCTCCCACAGGTACAATGGCACCCAAGAAGATGGTCACTTACTCAAAACGGGGCAAGTCAAAGTCTATTGCCCCTAGTTTTCGGTTAATCGATGAGGACACAGACACCGAAACAGATCCAACATATGTTCCTCTCAACACTAGAACTTCTCGCACTGCACCTCGAGGCATCCCCAAGAAGGTGTTTCCCGACGTAGTCACTGTCTCCCAGTCTGATGAAGAGCACACACTGATCAGATCCCCAACTGGGGCTGCTTCCAGTTCAGAGGGGTCTATGTCCGGATCCGAGTCTGCCCATGCTTTAGTCCCCGAGTCTGCCCATCCTTAAGGATCCGAGTCTGCCCATACTGCGGGGTCCAGTGCCAAATCAGCCACAGGATCTGGGGAGAATGACCAAGCAGCCTCGTCTGATGAGGCAACTAGCTCGGAGTCCATACCTGCACCACGGAATCATGACCCTACTCCAGTAGCCGGCGAGCCAAATAGATGGTGCGTCGAGGGCCAATGGAAAATTTATTAGGATGCCAAGATGATAAATGACAAACAGAAAATGGCCCGACTTATTACAGAGGAGCGCAGAGTCCTCACAGGGAGCTTGCACATTGTCCCGGACATCCACCGACTGTATCACTTTCACAAGTGTGACTAGATGGCTCGAGACCCTGGCGTATAGCAAGGAGATTGTGTGAGAATTCTACGCCTCTTATGCAGCCACTCTTCGAGATTCAATCACCAAGCGGTCAAAGCTCCTAGCCCAAGATCCTCTCACTTCCACTATGGTCCGAGGTTGTCCGGTGGACATATCACCTGCCACCATTAGCCATTTTCTCTATGGTCTTACCACGGGTCACTCTTGATCTTCAACACTTTAGAGTTTGATTACAAATGGGACATCGTACGGAGTGGCGCTTTTCAGAGGAACGCTGAGCAGTGAGAGGTCGTTCTACTATGGTTGGCTAGATACATTGCTGCAGATAGTGAGCGTGCAGAATGGGTCACTGCTCCACAGTTGGGCATCCGGAAGGCCACATTAAATTTTGCGGCCAAGTTCTTCTGGCTGCTGGTACGTAACAGAGTGTCACCTACAAAAGCTAACAATCAAGTCACTTGGGACAGAGTGGTCATGGTTGCAGCATTGGTAGCACGAGTGGAGATCGACTTTCCCCGCATGCTGCTGGGAATGCTGGCAGAGATTCACGAGAGGGCATTCAGGACCTCCACTACTTACCCCTTTCCATGCCTAATTTTTCAGTTGTGCAGGGACTCTGGAGTGTCGATTTGGCATTGTGACAAGTTAGTCCACCCTACAGGGGTACTGGACATCGGACTTATTCGAGATGAGGCAAATGTGGCAGCACCTCGCAGAGAGCCCCAGATTGAGGTACCTTCCTTGGGAGCCGATCTTGCAACCACAGTAGGGCAGGCACAGGGCGGTGACCCCAGTTTACCAGATCACACCGATACTGTCCCGGCCTCCTCTTCTCAGGCAGCTAGTATGGCTCCTAGCTCTTCCTGGTCCACACCACAGTTAGGAGCTATTGTTGTCCCGTTGGCCAGAGTACAGAAGCTAGAGGCTCAGATGGCAACACTGCTGCATCACATCCACCGTGGATGCAAAAGTCGATAGCTGAGTCCGAGGCTAGAATGGAGCGCAGGATGGAGGGAATGATGGACCGGAACGTCCAGGTTGTTAATAAGCGTCTTGATGCCTTTGAGTTGCGAGTAATCGAGCGATCAACCCCGGCCAAAGATCTATCTGCTTTGCAGGTTGACTTAGCCAGCCTCCGGACTGACGTTGATGCCATTCTTTCCGCACAGTCAAGTGGGACTCAGGTTGCACCTACTGCACTGGCTGATGATACAGTGATGGATACTCTATTTAGTGGGACCGCCAATGAGGGGCTTCCACCGACACATGTCACAGGCAAACGGCACCGTTCTCATCGCACTGAGGAAGAGAAAGCTCACAAGAGATAGCGTCGACAGGAGAAGGAGGTAAGGAGGGCTTCGATTGCAGACGAAGAGTTGCGCCAGCAGAGGGTACGTGAGAGAGTTACAGGGGCATCGAACTCTGCTCCAGTTGTAGAGGTCCAACCTTTTTTGAGGGACGTTATGAGCACCATTGATGGTGCGGTGAGAGTGATAGAGAGCACTACTGAGGGTGCTCCCACTATTGTTCCAGCGGGCTCCGGGAAACCGGACCCCCAGCTTGTTGATGAGTCACCGGCGCTTTGCGCCACAGGTTTGCTTCACCCAATCCATTTTCTTTTACTGTTTATGTATGCATTATGGACAATTGCACCTATTTTTGTTGGGGGTGGGGTAAATGGATTGTAAGTGATAGGGAGAAGTCTGAATAACCCAACTCATGAATCCTCTCTTGGGGTTTTCTTGCCTGTGTTCTTTTCCCCCAAGAGACTGTTTAATTTTTATTGAACCAGCATGTCTTAGGATCGTATGTGTAGAAGAATGATAAAGAAAGAAGCATGATAGCTTATGAAAAATAATACCCGTCAGATTTTGGAATGTATGTTAGAAGTTGTAGGCTACGATTAGTTGAATGTGTTGGCTCTGAGTATGACATAATAACGAATCAACTTGATGGCATGACTTAAGCTGAAACTTGAACTGGGTAATCTGATAATCTGATGATAGAACTATGTGCCAAGAATGTGTGAGAATCGTTGAGTGTTCAAACAGTTTTTACGCAAAACTAGAACTTGCCTAGTTAGTCTTGCTAAGACAATTCAATCTAGAAGTTAGGAAGTGATCATAGGCCATTGTTCTGAAAAGTCCACAAATTGCCGAAAAGAAGGGTCCAACCAAACGAAATAAATGCTCCCTTTGATCCAACTTTGAGCATCTAATTAAACCATTTATTTTCAAACCCTGAACTCACTATCCCATAATCTACTATGTTTGCCTCGGTCCCTCCTTGGACATGTGCACTTCGACTTAGGCCAAAAGCCTAAGTTGAGGGTGGCTAATGTAAAAAGTAACTTCAATCTTGGCCCTGACCCGACATCGGGTATTGTGTACGTCAACTAATGGAAAATCCATAAGTTGAGGGTGGCTATGAAAGAGGGAACTGAAAGAATGGGTATGTAAAGAGTGATGTGAAAAAAAAACGATGTGACTTGTTGAAAGCTAAAAGAAAAATAAAATAAAAGTAAAAAACAAAGAGTTGCAAAGTCTGAAGGCACATTCATGGTTGAAGAAAATTAAGGGAAAGAAAGTAAAACGATAAGATGACAAAAATAGGGCAAATAAGAGGTTAAAAGTCTTGTGTAATGTCAAGGAGGGCAGAAAGTCACTAAGCAGTACCCAAATGTACCACACCTGACCCTGAGCCTACGTTACAAGCCAAGGAAGTCCTATAGTGATCCTAGAGTCTATTTTGGAGAGTCTAAGCAGTGAAAATAAGGGCAAGCTTATGGCATTGAGCACTAACTGTATTTGAAATTACTTTTGAGCGTGAGTGTTGAATAAATCTTTGTACCATGAATACCATTCATTCTTGGGAAAAGGAGATTTCGTTTGAAGTAAGGGCACTAGTTACATTGTCGGAAAGTTAGTACCTTGGTGATAGTGAGAAGGTGTATGTTGTGTGTCAGTTGGTCGATCTGTGTCATGGTGTGATCCACATGAATTAACTTGTCGAGTCTAAGAGAACGAATGTGTACCCGAAAATTGAGAAGGGTAGAGAGTCATGTGATTGCTTGGGCTTGAAATGCTTGCTTCTCTAGAGGTGTCGTTTAGAGCCGTGGTGCGTCGCTTGAGGACAAACAACGAATTTAAGTTGAGGGTGTTGATATACCGTGAGTTTACGGTATTTCTAATACATTTCACTTACAAGTTGTATGTGTCTAGGGCCTTTTTGTATTGGTTTTTATGTGTTTTTATCATATTTCACAGCAAAAAATGTTCAGGCGCGGAAGTATAGGGACAGCTGAAAGAAGTGCATAAAAAGGGCATTCACGGAGGTGATCTACGGAATAGGTCCATCGATGGCCCATATGTGATGACCGTGGATCTGCAGGCGAGATGTGGAAGACAATTCAGGGAAATCTAACCAAGTGTGGAACCACGGTGTCCATTGACGGTCCGTATATTGATCTACGAACCGTACTGTTGATCCGTAGATTGATACTGCGAGGGTTCCAGCACCTGATTTTTGAAGATTCCAAGTGTGGAGCTACGGAGGGGATTGACGGACCGTAGATCGATCTACGGTCCGTACTTCTATTCCGTCGTTTGCTTCAGAGAATTTGATTTTGGAAGCTGAAATATTTTCTAAGTCCTGGCTGACGGAAGGGACTTACAGACCGTAGATCCATCGATGGTCCATAAGTCAGTCTCGTGGAATGAAGACGCGTACCTGAAACAAACTTTCCTTAATTTGTTTCCCTTTTTATTTAGGATTTGTTTTCTATAAATAGGGCATGTAAACCTCGTTTTTGGGGGTTAGACATTATTACTCTAGTTTTACCTTGTGACTTGGGAGATCAATTGAAAAACCTAACAATTATTGATTTCCTAAGTTCGTTTTGAAGATTTTGGCTTTGCAATTCAAGTT
>JAJOOH010015597.1:0-12817 GCA_029582605.1 Solanum gracilifrons
TTCCTTTAACAAATCTAAAGTGTATTTTCTTTGGGATAAGAAAATTCCTTTAGATGATCTAGACACTTCAATTCCAAGGAAAAACTTTAATGGACCAAAGTCCTTCATCTCGAATTCTTTAGACAGGTAGCTTTGGAGAGCTTTCCTTTCTTCAGGGTCATTTCCAGGCACCACCATATCATCAACATATACAATAAGGGCAGTTATTTTACCTTGTTGTCTCTTCAAGAACAAAGAGTGATCGGTGTTGCTTTGAGTATAGCCAAATGCCTTCATAGCTTTGGTGAATTTTTCAAACCATGCTCTTGGTGCTTGTTTCAGTCCATAAAGTGATTTCTTCAATCTACATACTCTATTATCATGTGATCTCGGTATCTCGTACCCTGGAGGATAGTCCATATAGACTTCTTCAGACAGCTCACCATGTAGAAAAGCATTTTTCACATCAAATTGTTGTAGTGGCCAATCAAAATTTGCAGCCAAGGATAATAGCACTCGAACTGTGTTGATTTTTGCAACAGGTGCAAATGTTTCGGTATAGTTGATTCCATAGGTCTGAGTATATCCCTTAGCCACCAATCTCGCTTTGAATCGTTCTATCATACCATCTGCTTTGTACTTGACTGTATACACCCATCGACATCCAATTGTTTTCTTTCCTGGTGGACAATCGACAAGTTCCCATGTATCATTTTTTTCAAGGATTTCATCTCTTCATCCATAGCTGCTTTCCACCTGGGATCAATGAAGTCTTCATGCACATTGTTAGGAATAGATACAACAGATAATTGATTTACAAATGACTTATTTGATTTTGACAAACGATGATTAGACACAAAATGGCTCAATAGGTATCTAGTCTTACCCGAAATTTCTGGTTCATAGGTGGGTTTAGGAAGACCTCTATTGTGTCGTGGTGGTAGTTGTTTGACTGATGGTTCAAGTACAAAATCAGAAACATCCTGAGTTGGCGACGATTGATTTGGTACATCAGTTGCTTGTTGGGTGAGGGGTTCATGTGATATTGGACTAACTTCTCCAATTTCTTGATTTCCAGTAGCACCCAAATCTTCTTATTCAATTTCCTGATTTTCAGCAGTACCCAAATATGATTCTACCATATCTTGGTTATGTCCCATTTCTTGATGTTCACCACCACATAAACTTGATTCATCTACAATCTGGTTACTAGGTGCAGAAAGTAACAATTTTTCATAATTTAGAGACAAAATATCCTTCGCACCCTCCCCTTGGAGTTTTGTTTCATTAGAAAAATACATAGACTCTTCATGAAAAACAACATCCATTGTAACAAACATTCGTTGAGTTGGAGGATAAAAACATCTATACCCTTTTTGATGAGTAGCATATCCCAAAAAAACACACCGCAGTGCACGAGGGGATAACTTGTCGCGTTGATGCTTATGAAGATGTACAAATGCTACACAACCAAAAAACACGAGGAGTCAAATTTGGGACTGTCGGTGCAATCACCACTTCGACAAGAGCTTGAGATGGTGTTCTAAAGTTAATTCTGCTATAAGGCACTCGATTAATTAAATATGTTGCACAAGTGAGTGCTTCTCCCCAATAACATTGTGGCAAATGAGCTTCAATCAATAGAGCACAAACAACTTCTAATAAATGACGATTTTTTCTCTCAGCTACCCCATTATGTTGGGGTGTATTGGGACAAGTAGTTTGATGAGCAATTCCATGTGCTACTAAATATCGCTTAAGTTCATAGTTGGAATACTCTCCTCTATTGTCACTACGTAGAACGCTTACTTGGGCATTATATTGAGTGCAAATCATTTTATGAAACTTTTGAAACAACAAATTCACTTCACTTTTGAACTTCATCAAACACACCCAAGTCATTCTAGTACAATCGTCTATAAAAGTAACAAGCCAATGTGATCCACCTAACGTATTCACCTTGGATGGACCCCAAACATCTAAATGTAAAATCATAAAAGGAATTGAACTTTTATTCATTCTTGGTGAAAAAGACACACGGTGGCTCTTTGAAAGTTCACAGACATCACAATGGAAATCACAAACATCAAATGTTGTAAATAACTTAGGAAACAATTTATTAAGATATCCAAAAGAAGCATGTCCCAATCGTCGATGCCATAGCCAAATATCAGATTTCCTTATTTTGTCCTCACAACTAAACACATCAACCGATAATGCTTGGCGCAACTGATTAGAACTTTTTGACTCCAAATCCAAGTAATACAACTGCTCTCGTCTAGTACCATAACCAATCATCTTCCTCGTCTGGATGTCCTTAAACACACAATAGTCAGGCCAAAACATCATAACGCAAGATAGAGTAGTGGTAATTTGAGAAACAGACAAAAGGTTACAATCCAATGATGGAATTACTAAGACACTGTCTAAATTCAAATTATTAATGAGAGACAAGGATCCTTCCCCAATGATAGGTGTCGAAGAACCATTAGCGGTGGAAATATACTTTTGTGACGAGGGTTTAAGGGATGAAACTTGTCTAGAATCAAATGTCATGTGATCCGTAGCTCCGAAATCAATTATCCATGTACTATTAGAAACAAGTGCAGATGAATTTAAAGCCTTACCATTGTTACCTCTCGTTGCTACCAAGGCTGTGGATTGTCCAGCAACATTTTCCTTGGTATTTGTTTCTACAATTGCAGTAGTGGAACTCTTGCTTGCATTTCTCCTTCTTGAATCAAGATTATGATCCCACCATTCTGGATATCCCACAATTTCAAAACAACGATCTTTTGTGTGCCCCGACTGATCACAATAAGTACACTTATAAGTGGACTTGTTGATACCCTTATACCTCATTTGATCTGGTTGATTTTGAGAGAACCGATTTTGATTAGATTTATATTTGCTCACCATGGCTACTGCTTCAGATTTTTCAAGATCTCCATTCACTGTTGCATGCCGGACAGATTCATGACAAACCATTGAGTAATATTCTTCTAATTCTGGAACAGGATCCTTCCTCAAGATTTCCCACGAATCTGTTCAAATTCACCATCCAAACCAACAAGAAAGATGTGCACCCTTTGTCGTTGAATAGACTTGCGGTAAGAACTTACATCCTTCTCACTTTCCATGATCACCTTATCACGGAGATCCAACTCACAAAAAAATTCAATCAATTCTCCATAGTAGGAAGAGAGAGATCTGCTATTTTGTTTGGCAGAAAAGGTCTTTTAATTCAAAGTGAAGACTTGTAGTTCATCTGCTTCATCATAGAAGGCTGTTGACAGAGCTTTCCAAATTTCTTGAGCAATAGGTAAGCGAATATATCACTTCATAATCTCGGGAGACATAGACATCAACAGCCACCTCTTAACCTTTTGATTGTCTGTGTACCACTTCTCATATCCTTCATCTTTTTCGGTAGGTGGTTGTACTTCCACAAACAAACGAGAGTTTCTCTTTTTCAGCAATATGCATCTCTATGATTTGAGACCACATATCATAATTTGTTTCATTTAGAATAATTCCTACATTGAAAGAGGAATTTTCAGATTGAATGATAATCGGGGTAGAGTTAGAAGCATCTGATTTACCTATGACGCTGATACCAAGTTCAAATCTTGAACATAATATTTCTTTTTGTATTCTATTATTTCTCAAAGCAGGCATGTACATGATTATATAAACTACTACTAAGTTACAATATATGGAAAGAATTAATATCTTCCTATTTTACAAAGATTACTAGAATTGAGTTCCTATTTTAAAAGATTACAGAATCAAGTCCTAAAATATCTCTACACTAGATACATGTTTTGCTACCAGATACACTAAAATAGGAAGAGACACAAGTGAGAGAAGGAGAGAGGCAAGTGAGGTAGTGTACGTATCCCATATACATGCGAATCACAATAGATATACGTATCTCGGATATCGATACAGGAGAGAGGCGAGAAAGAGAGTCAGATACGTGTGATTCCACTTGGATACATGTATCTTGAATACTGGGTCAAAATTATACATGTATCTTGACGTGCCATATACATATATCTGAATCCAAATTCAGGTAAGTTTTGTAATAATGAAAAGTGAAGAGAAGGGAGGTGATTAGGTACTAAACTAGTATAGTAAACAAATGCCAAGGACCATCTTAACAATTTCAATGATTGCGGGACATATCACTAAAATGGTCAGGACATTAGAAAGTTGGAACGATGCTGCCTGAACCTTAAGCGAAGTCATTTCTAGTCATCCAGATAAAAGCTTAGCAGTGCTCAGTTTGAGTTACCACCACTTGCATAATCACCTCAAACCTTGCTTTCTTTCTATGAGTAGTTTCCCAGAGGATTTTCAGGTTGAGACTCAAAGATTGATCTACTTATGGATTGCAGAAGGTTTCATAAGGACTTCTGAAAATGGTAAAAGTTTGGAGGAAGTGGCAATAGATTATTTGGAGGACCTTATTTGCAGGAACTTGATACAAGCTAGAAAAAGGAGATTCAGTGGTGATATAAAAGCATGTGGAATACATGATATACTGCGTGAGTTTTGTTTGATAGAAGCTGAAATGGCAAACCATATGCATGTTGAGAGAGCCTTTTGAGTGCAGAAAATGGTTGGAGGTTACTTTGTGATAAGGTGTTTGGACCAAAATATGATCATCCTCCTGAATTGGAAGAAATTGGAAAGGAAATAGTAGAAAAATGCCAAGGACTACCTTTAACAATTTCAGTGATTGCGGGACATCTCTCTAAAGTGGCCAGGACAATAGAAGGTTGGAAGGATGTTGCCCGAACCTTAAGCGAAATCATTGCTAGTCATCCAGATAAATGCTTACGAGTGCTCGGTTTGAGTTACCACCACTTGCCTAATCACCTCAAACCATGCTTTCTATCCATGAGTAGTTTCCGAGAGGATTTTCAGGTTGAGACTTGGAGATTGATCCAATTATGGATCGCAGAAGGTTTCATAAGGAGTTCCGAAAATTGTAAACGTTTGGAGGAAGTGGGAATGGATTATTTGGAGGACCTAATTAGCCGGAACTTGATAATGGTCAGAAAAAGGAGATTGAATGGTGAGATAAAAACATGTGGAATACATGATCTACTGCGTGAGTTCTGTTTGATAGAAGCTGAAATGACAAAGTATATTCAGGTTGAGAGAACTTACCCTACTCTTCCAACACAAATGCATAGTGTTTTTCGCTTCAGTTTTCAAACCGAACCTTATTCAGTCGATGACTATTATAAGCTATTGCCCCCTGTTGCCAGATCTATCTACTTATTTTCTTGATTGAATCTACCTCTTGAACCCCATATTAAGTTTTTCAGGAGATTTCCCATTACCGCTGTGATCCTATAATACATGAATTTTTCTCTCGTTTCAAACTTATCAGGGTATTGGCCATCTTCAATGAAGATATAATGTTCAAGTCATTTCCACTTGTTATTAAAAAGTTGTTTCATTTGAGATATCTCCAAGTTCTATTTCATGGAGATATTCCTGAATCAATCTCAAAGCTTCAGAATTTGCAAACTCTAATTTGTGGTAGTTATCCTTACAATATAACTTTACCTAGGAAGATTTGGATGATGAAGAACTTGAGATGTATACGTCTGGAGGGACCTTCTAATTTACCAAGTCCTAGAGCAGAAAGTCTTGTAACAGGGTTGCCAAATCTAGAGGAATTTTCTATTCTTTGTTACAACAGTTGTACAAATGAAGTCTTTTCTGGCATTCCCAATTTAAAGAGATTGATCGTTCAAGCACCTTTCAACATAGAAGAGTTTACACACCGGCTATTGGATATGTCCAGATTGACAAAACTCGAAGCATTCAAGTTGTACGAGTCACCTTTTTTGGGAGACTCCATCAAGAGATTTGGTTTTCCAACATCACTTAGGAGGTTGTCTTTAACTCGGTGTTGTTATTTTTATTGGGCAGACATATCATCAACTCTTACCATGTTGCCAAATCTTGAAGAGTTCAAACTTAAACGTTCTCGATCCTTGAGTCATGAATGGATGCTGAGTGATAAAGACGAATTCAAAAGCTTGAAGTTATTGTTACTGAGTGGTGGAGGGCTTTCACGTTGGGAAGCTAGCAATGATAACCTCCCAAATCTCAAACGCCTTGTTCTGAAGAATTGCTGGTTCCTGCAAGAAATTCCAGCAGATTTTGGCGAAATTTGTACTTTGGAATCAAATTGAGTTACATGATTGCAGCACTACCGCTGAGAATTCTGCAAGAAAGATTGTACAAGAACAAGAGGACATGGGAAAGAATATCCTTAATGTCTACATTCATAACAGTCGCAATAAGTTTTAATTCTCTCGAAAAAGTTCTTGGATTCTTCACATTATTAATTACCTCATATTTATAAATTTACCTCTTCGAAATTAAGATGATGACTTCTATTTGTTTCTTTAATATGCAGGGAATTGAACCTTATTTCGAGGGACCATCTAATGTCATCTTCCAAATGCAGAACCTTTTAGTTTATATTTTGAAAAGTCAAATCATAATTCGGTTTTATGTTCTTATCGGTTGGCTAAATTCATGTTTTAGGAATAAGCATGTTTAATACATATATATCTCGCCCTTTCTTTATTTTCTTAATAAAAAAGATTAGTGTGCTTATATATAAGACTTGTTACTTCCAAACAGAAACCAAACCTGATCTGAACAGTTGTTTTAATTTGTTCCATTCTACTCAGAATTTCGGCTATAAATAGAGAGGTTTACCTGAGTCTTTTGTGTGATTAGAGACTGGCTTTAAATTTGACGAAGTTGTAAGCGTTTGAGGTACTAATACTCTAGCAACATGTATATCCGTTTTATCATGGGAGGAAGTAATCCATCACCTCAGGTACAATGAGTGGATTAATTTTCTTAAGGACACAATGAATTCTATTGTTTCGAATATCTTTCTTTTTCCTAAATAAAAGTTTATGTTTTCTGGTCAATAAATTTTTTATGATTTACAGCTTTGAATACATCGTATTAACATAATTGACAACGGTATAGATGCTTTTTTTCTCCAATCAGAACAAATTAACAAATTGTCAACTGTATTAGATGCTTTAAATTAAGTTAAAAAACTGTCCATCAGAAGAAAGAAAACATTAATCAAATGATAGTTACTATTATTATAACTTGACACAGATGTGTTTTCACACACCCAACTGTCATTGACTTAGTTTTTTTAGTAAGTCAAATTATTTATTGATAAAATAAACACCAACATGGTGTTGGAAATAAATTATAAAAGAGTTTTTTATATTTTGAATTACATCCTTTTTACTCCTTCAAAAATTATTTGTTCCAATTCCTTTCCATATTGACTTAATGGCAGCTTATAGTGCTGTAATTTCTCTTCTTCAAACTCTTGAACAACGAAATCCAGAACTCTTTCATGATCACACTGTACAAACGCTCGATTTTCTTCATGCTACTGCTGAATATTTTCAACAAGTCCTTGAAAAAATTAGCAAGAATAGTAGATTTGACCATGAAAAGATCAAATCTTTGGAGGAAACAATTAGAGTTGCTGCTAGTGATGCAGAAGATGTTGTTGAACTGAAAACTCGTCAAATCATCAACGAATTAAGTTGGACATTTGGAATTTTACAACACCAGGATTTGCTACCAGTGGCTGAGAAAATGGACGCAACAAAGAAACAAGTGATGGACATTCTTTCTCATGATGATGATGCTGATCAAATTCTTGAATCATCGAGGGATTCCTTGATTGACACTCCTTCAACAAGTGATCCAATGCTGTCAGATCAGTCGAAAGATGGCATCGTGCACGGACTTGATGATGACTTGGAGATAATACTTAAAAGATTGACAGGACCACCGTCTGATCTAGACATTGTCACAATATCAGGCATGGGTGGCATTGGCAAAACAACACTCGCTAGAAAAGCTTATGATCAACTTCAAATCAGGTGTCATCACTTTGATATTCTTGCTTGGGTTACAATATCTCAAGAATTTAGAGGTAGAAATGTATTGTTAGAAGCTTTACGTTGCATTTCAAAGCTAACAGATTTTAACGCACAAGATTATGATATGATGGATGAGAGTGAGTTAGCTGATTTGGTGCAAAAGAACCTAAAGGGTCGAAGATACCTTGTTGTTGTTGATGATATTTGGAGTAGGGATGTTTGGGATAGTATAAGAGGAATATTTCCTAATTACAACAATGGAAGTCGAATCTTATTGACTACTAGGGAAACTGAGGTAGCGATGTATGCAAATGCCAGTAGCCCTCATGAGATGAACCTCTTGAATTTAGACAACAGTTGGAAGTTACTTTGTGATAAGGTGTTTAGACAAAAACATGGTCATCCTCCTGAGTTGGAAGAAGTTGGAAAGGAAATAGTTGAAAAATGCCAAGGATTACCCTTGACAATCTCAGTGATTGCGGGACATCTTTCTAATATCCCCGGGACATTAGGAGTTTGGAAGGATACTGCACGAACCTTAAGTGAAATTATTGCTAGTCATCCAGATAAATGCTTAGGAGTGCTCGGTTTGAGTTACCATCACTTGCCTAATCGCCTCAAACCTTGCTTTCTTTCTATGAGTAATTTCCCAGAGGATTTTCAGGTTGAGACATGGAGATTGATCCAATTATGGATTGCAGAAGGGTTCATAAGGACTTTTGGAAGTGATAAAAGTTTGGAGGAAGTGGCGATAGATTATTTGAAGGATCTTATTAGCAGGAACTTGATACAAGCTGGAAAAAGGAGATTCAATGGTGAGATAAAAGCATGTGGAATGCATGATATACTGCGTGAGTTCTGTTTGAAGGAAGTTGAAATGACAAAACATATGTATGTTGGGAGAACAAACCCCACACTTCCAGCACAAAAGCATAATGTTCGTCGCTTCAGTTTTCAAACCTTATCTTGTTCAGTTGATGACTGTTGTAAGCTATTGCCCCCTATAGCCAGATCAATCTACTTTTTTTCTCACTTGGATCCTATAATACATGAATATTTCTCTCGTTTCAACCTTCTCAGGGTATTGGTCATCTTCCAAATAGATATAGATATAGATGTAGTGTTGTCATCATTTCCACTTGTGATTACAAAGTTATTTCATTTGAGATATCTCCAATTTCCATTTTACTTTAATATTCCTGAATCAATCTCACAGCTTCAGAATTTGCAAACTCTAATTTGTAGTGGTTGTCCTTCCGATATAACTTTACCTGTGAAGATATGGACGATGAAAAACTTGAGGTATATACATCTGGGGGGATCCACTTATTTACCCATTCGTATAGGAGAAAGTACTCTCAATTATCTAGAGGAATTTTCTGGACTTTGTAGCACGAGTTGTACAAATGAAGTCTTTTCTGGCATTCCTAATCTAAAGAGATTGATCATTCAAGTACCTTTACTCTGTAACGACTACTCGCCCAACAGACTCATGGATATGTCCAGCTTGAGAAAACTCGAAGCATTCAAGTGTACTTGCTGGCTACAGTCTTCGGAAGACACCATCAATAGTTCTGTTATTCCAAAACCACTTAAGGATTTTGTTTTCCCAACATCACTTAAGAGGTTGAGTTTAAACGGTTGTAGTAATTTTATTTGGGAAGACATATCATCAACTGTTATGATGTTACCAAATCTTGAAGAGCTGAAGCTTAAATACTGTCGAGCCGATGATGATGTATGGATATTGACTGATCAAGACGAATTCAAAAGCTTAAAGTTGTTGTTACTGAGCAGCCTAAATCTTGACTGTTGGAAAGCAAGCAGTGATAACTTCCCAAATCTAAAACGCCTTGTTCTGAAGTATTGCAACTACCTCCTAAAAATTCCAACAGATTTTGGGGAAATTGCTACTTTGGAATCAATTGAGTTACATGGTTGCCTCCCTAATGCTGAGGATTCTGCAAGAGAGATTGAACAAGAACAAGAGGACATGGGAAATAATTTCCTTAAGGTCTACATCCGTGATAGTCGCTGTAAGTACTAAAAAAAGTTCTTCGATTCTTTCATCTTTGTTAAATCTTACTTTGAAATTAAGTTGAAGACTTCTACTTTTGGATAAGTATCTATGTTTTCACATTTTGAATCTGTTTTCCTCTGTTCAATTATAATAAGTGTTTTTCATCGATGGGCAGTGCTGCTTTCACACACTGTTCATCAAATGAGTACCTCACCAATCCATGAAATGCATCTGGGTCATTGTTAATAGTCATAATGCATAAACATGCTCTTAAACTTGGCTTGCACCGACATTTATATCCTCCAACTTGCGATGTGCACAAGTATATGCACTTAAGCTTGTATAAAGTTGAACAAGTAGACACATGGCGTCCTACATGGAAGTTCTGTGTCCTACATGACGTCTTATGCCTGTAATTCTTTATTCCTCATGTTTCCTTGCAGAGGTGTGACAAGTTAGACATCTAATGAGAGCAAACATTGTGCATTCTCGAAGAAACAGAGGTCTCTACCCTTTGCTATGATACTAAATATCATCTGATTCTACACAAAACTATACTTTTTTTTAATGCCAATTCTCTTACATAGGTAGTGGCAAAGCTACAATCATCGAAAGGTAGCCAATTGAACACCCTTCACCGGAAAATTATAGATTATACATAAGTTTATTATATACGATCATATGTTTAGTATACATAAATTATACATCTGCCGACTAGTGTTAAGTTTAATCAGCTGGGTGGGTGGCTCTTTAGGTTAGCTTGATGGACACTGTCTCTACTGACCTGTTGAGAATCAGTTAGAGCTTCAATCTGGAGGTTCATTTCATTGCCTTTTACATATTTCATTGCAGCAACCAAATCTGTCAAATATTATTTGTTACTTCATTTGTTCTATTTAATGTGACGATGTTTGACTGACACATGGTATAAGAAAAATAGAAAGATTTTGATTTGACTAAAGTTCTTTGCAATTGACCTAAGTACATTGGTTCAAGATTAGATTTTGACTTAATTAATTAGCATATGGGTGGGTAACACATCCATGCAATTAACTTTTCTTTAGCATATCATAATGGGTTGTGGTGGGACTATTGGATACATGCATCCTTAGTTAGAAGTCTCAGATTCAAGCACCTAAGAATGAAAAAAAATAACCAGTTGAAAGTGTAGCCTTTAGAAATGAGTCCTGCAATGCGTGAATTAAAATTTAGTCAAATCCAACACAGGTACGCTCTTGGAGTGAAAAAAGAAGAAGAGATTTTTCTTTAGCATCATATTTTATTCATGTTCTCTTTTAGAAAGTAGTAAGGGAAAAATGCAAC
Source organism: Solanum gracilifrons (assembly GCA_029582605.1). Classification (NCBI taxonomy): domain Eukaryota; kingdom Viridiplantae; phylum Streptophyta; class Magnoliopsida; order Solanales; family Solanaceae; genus Solanum; species Solanum gracilifrons. The sequence goes on from JAJOOH010015597.1 coordinate 11,284, forward strand.
TTGTAAAGGATCACACCTTTTTAAGAGCATAAAGGCATATAGCTTTTGAGACGCCATGACTCCACGTTGTCAAAATTTCCATCACATATGCATATAAATGAATGTCGCCGTTTCAAATTATGTGACATAGCTCGTATCGACATGAAATTTAAGAAATATTACTTGATTTTGGAATACGTGACATCATCGGTGTGAAGCTTTTGCCATCTGAAAATAAAGACAAATTTAACATATTTTAATAACAGCAAGAATACATTAGATTACAAGACTATAAACAAATAGTAAATATGTACTATCTCATATAATTAGGAGCATATTTAATCTTTTTGCTCATGAAAAATGATGTTACATAAAATGAAACGAAGGAACGGGTAATATGTGGCCTTTCGAGGTAGCATATAACTTTTTTTTTCTTATTTAAATTCTTTTTCTGAGTGAGAACCACTTTATTCCTAGTATATATACCGTACCCTCTTTCTTAATTTGTCTATTATTTCACCTTTTGTACTTTGTAATAAATTTAAAGTACGATTTGCATGGACCTTATTGCAACAAAATGTCCACGAAGAACTATTCGGTATCTAGAACCAACTAGCTAGTACGGCTTAATAAGATTTGCGTAAAAAAAAAAAAAGAGGAATATATCGTTTTTTTTAGGAGTACTGTCAGAGCTCGAATTTAAATTTTTTAGATAAAAATGAAAGATTTGCATTCATCTTGTTACATAAGAAATTGGGGCTGAATCTATCATCCTTGTCACCCCAAAAAGCATATGGCCTTTGGAACTTGGAAGTACCAATCGACCCTCTCTATATATATTTGGAATATTTCAAAAGCATTAGTTCCAAACCAGCTAGAAGAAAGCTAACTCTTCCCCATTTCAATTTGTCTTATTCTTTAGCAATTCTTTAATTTCAATATCTCATATGATATATTTAAGAGCACAAAATTCAAAGGATATTTTAGTATATTACGCACATAGTTAGCTTCTATAAAATTCAAAAAAATAAATAAATAATCATCTCCTTCAACTTCGTGTATCTAATTAAATTATGGCACATAAAATAAAATGGAGTGAGCATATCAATATTGCATATATATATCCGTGTTATATTATTGTACATATTTAGTTCTTAAGGAATATTAATATGGGGTGTAAATCTAATTATCTACACTTAATTTCTAATGTATATAAAATTAAATGGTAAAGAAGTGATTTTTCTTTTTGAGGAGCTTAAGAAATATGGTTTAGAACTTACGTTACGATGTTGGACTATATATAGAACAATAAAATCGTTAATTAATGGATTATCGATAAATTATCAGAAAACTCTTATCAGCTATGAGCTATTTAATGATTAATTTGATAGTTAATTCTTATTTTGGAATGTTAGTCATTTTATCCACGTTACACATAAAGTGCTCAAAGATCATAAGGAGAATATTTAAAAGGTAGTTATATTCCATTCTGATTTTCAAGATTGTAGAATGTGATGCAGTTTCATTTATCATACAAATGATAAAAAGTATATAT
>JAJOOH010015598.1:0-13308 GCA_029582605.1 Solanum gracilifrons
GATGATCTAACATATTTCACCATTTGTCTCACCCGTTTGATAGAAGGACCAATTTCTTTCAAACCATCTTGCACAATTAAATTAAGTATGTGAGCCATGCATCTCACATGAAGATGCGTACCATCCATCATATTAGTTCCCCACATATCTAATTTTTTAGACAACTCTAAAACCGCCACATCATTTGAAGAGGCATTATCAACCGTAACAGTAAAGACATTGTCCAAATTCCAATCAAGTAAACAATTACTAATACACTCAGCCAAATGCTCACCTTTATGACTAGTGATAGGACAAAAATTCAATATTCTTTTATGAAGCACCCAGTCTCTATCAATAAAGTGAGCAGTCAAACACATATAATTGATTCTTTGCACCGAAGTCCATGTGTCTGTTGTGAGACAAATTCTTGGTTGTATTTCTCTAAAAGACTTTTTCAAATCTATTCTCAATTCACCATAAACTTCATAAGAATCCCTTGTTATGGTTCTACAAGAAGGAATCCGAAACAAAGGTTGGACTTTACTCATAAACTTCTTAAAGCCTTCTTTTTCAACAAAACTAAAAGGTAGTTCATCCAAAATTATCATCTCAACTAAAGCTCTCCTAGCTACCTCTTGCTCAAACTTCCAAGTCTCTATCGAAGAACTGTTACTTTGAATATTTAACAATTTTTGAATACCAGGTGCAACATGCGGGGGCTTATACACTTTACATCGGCTAGTCAAATGTTGTCTCAGTCCACTTGTTCCATTTCTGATTGTATTAGCAGCATAGTATTGTTTACAATATAAACACTTTGCTTTAATTAATATATCATTTTCAAATATTTTTTCAAAGTGTTGCCAAACAGTAGATCTAGGATCCATTTCTTTTCTTTTTTTTGTTTCCTCTGTGCCAATTGACGCATCATTGCTATTAGTAAGTGTATTATTTGTAGAACCGGCCATACTTATTCGACTTTGATCAGCCACACCCACATTTAATTGATTTTGTTCAGCCATCTATATAAAAAAAAATTATTTCACAATGAATTCACAAACTAACTAAGTAACTAGTAACAACTAACAAAAGCAAAAATCAAAAAGAAAAATGAATGGAAATATTGACAATACCTGATGCACCTTAAAATGAAACTTTGCAACTTAAAATGAATGAAGAAATATTGACAATACCTGATGGTGGTCGCTGCCTCGCCGGTCGCTGGTGGTCGCCGGCTGTTGTGTGATGCTGGTCGGCGGTTGCTGGCTTGTTGCCGATAGCCGGAAGACGTGCAAAGAACAGTGGAATCAAAAAGTGCGGCTACCCTGCTATTCTGCTAAGTGTTAAGATAATAGAAAAGTAAAAGGTAATGTTTGACCAATTGACCTAATTGATTTTTGCTTATTTATTATTTGTTATTAATAAAATATTATAATATTATAAATATAATATAATATATTTCGGTAAACCGAAATACCGAATAGTACAAAATCAAATACCGAAAACCGAATCGAAATACCGAAAAATATGAAAACATACACCGAATACCGAACCGAAAACCGAAATACCGAAATAATTCGGTTCGGTTCGGTGTTTCGGTTTCTCGGTGTTCATGCCCACCCCTACCAGCTTTATAATAACTTTGTCTTTCAATTTTATTTTCAAAAAAAAGGAAAAAGAGGTTGAAATAAAAAGGGTGGTCTTTCAAGTGTGAATCATTTTTTTATGAACTACGCACACCTAATTCTCACTAAAATGAGATACGTAGGCATCCCTTCTCGGGTTTGATGTTTGTAAAAAAGGGATATTTTGTCTTTTATAAAATAAAATAAAAATGTTCTTTCCTCCCTTGATTAGAGTTTGTGATAAATTTTAATTAGATTATATTCAAAGGTACAAGTGACACCTCCAACCAAAGGACAGGGTTCCAAAAGGCCTTGAAGTGAAGGGATTCTAGAATGCATGATTGTTGACACAATACCCAAGGATCTACGGCGATGGTGGACATGCATGGGGAATTATGAGCAAAGGAGGGTAAAAGAACATTTGGGACATCTTGTGCATTTAATGGAGATTGACCCAAGAAAAGACGTGATCGAGGCATTGATTCCTTTTTGGAATCCAAAAAATAACGTGTTTCGATTTTCTGACTTTGAAATGACACCAACTCTGGAAGAAATCGCCACCTTCATGGGAAAAGGGTCCAATATTCAGGGCGTTGATCTCCACAACAAAAGACCCATAATTCCAAAGAACGTTGATGCCAAAAAATTCCTAGACCTTCTAAAGATCAACCAAATAGTGAAGGAGAGTTTGAAAAATGGGTGGGTCTCATTAGATTTTCTATACGAGAGGTATGGTCAAAAGGATGAATTTTAGAACTACTAGAACCAACTTAGCAATCAAAGGGGGCGTAGAAGGTAGGAAGGTGAATGGATGTTTTGCCTTCATGGTCGTGTTTTTGGGGCATTAAGGCGCATATCGACAAACGGGCAAGCATATCGACATTCGTTTGGCTGGGGTGGTGAAGGCGTTGACCACAATGGAAAGTCCTGCCATTATTCCCATGATCCTGACATATTTTTTCTATGCATTGACTAAATGCAAAATAGGAAAACGTACTTTGAAGGCTGCAACATTTTGCTACAAATATGATTTTTGGAACATCTGTATCATCATGATCATGTGCCCAGGTTTACTCCAGACTAGTGTAATTATGTTTCCTTTCATAAGAAAGGGGAAGCGAAAATCAATTTTTCAAAGGGAATTTTAGCATATGAAGAAAAACTCTCGGTAATCATGTCTGATAAAATTGTATGGAATTATTACTTGTTCCCAGCTAAGGATGTCATTTACACGTCTATTAGTATCTCGTCTCTTATGTTGATTGGGCTTAGAGGTGTCAAACCTTATGCCCCACTTCGGGTTATGAGTCAGTTGGCTAGAGTTCAAGAAATCTCACCAAATAATGATATGAATAGATTTGTATTTGACACCCCACCAGGTTTCTCCTTTGATAGAAACGATATTCTGAAGATCTGGTTCGGGATTATAATTTCTGAGCAATGTGAAATAGTTGTGGAACAAGGTAAAGGAAAAGTGGTGCATGGGTACCTATCGTGATTTCGTGATCCAGTAACATTTGGTGTACACATTCAATCAAGAAGGCAAATATGAGAACTAACAATAAGAATATCATCTATAATTACCTTATAAAATAAAAATTAATGTACAGAAAAATAGTTCTGAAAAATAAAATGTAGTTTTTTTCTTTCACATGTTTTATGACATCCAAAAAATTTAATCAAATACTTTAAATTTTAAATATTTATACTACTATGCGTGAAATACATGTGTGTTGCACGTGTTCAAGAACTAATAATATAATGTGTTGTCTAGCAATTATAAATATTGTTGGGCAATTGGCCAAATATGTAACTTCACCATGCAACATACAGTCCTGATGTGGAAGGTTTCTTCCTTTCTTAGATGGGCTTAGAGCTCAACTCAATAGGGCTTCAGGGGTCGAAAAGCACACTTACTGGCCACTTCTCAACTATTTCGCAACATTTCTAAACACCATTGATGTGTATTTCTCAAATTAAAAAGTGATAGTTTAGGTATGAAACTCACACTCTCAATAGTTTAGGTATGAAACTCAAAAAAAATAAGTAATAATTTAGGTATGTTTTTAACACTTTTATCTCTTTACTTTTTCCTAAGAAGCACATTCACTACAAAAAGTACCACCAGATACAAGAGTAATTCATGAATATCAAGGAAGCATAATAACATGTAGTCCAAAAAATGCAAAAAGATGCTGCCTAAGCAGGTGTTAACATATACAACCACAAATGTTCCATATTATTTTTCCATTTGTTTGAACAATAACTAGTCAAACTCATACAATAATCAAAAAGTAAATACCACTAAACCAACCTATGATGCAACATTACTTTTAAGTCGAATGCTCTGTAGATTTAACTATAAACGCACTTTGTTATTATAAGATCCATAACAGGCCATTTACTAGCACCAAAATTGGTATTGGATCAACGGCTGAGACAAGTATCCTGACCACCAACATGCTCCCGCTGCAAAACAGATTCAAGCAAATGTTTGGCTCATATCAGTAAAATCTAGGATGAGAAGAAATAAGAAACAAGAATATATGTCAAAGCATCAAAGAAGACCAAAGGTTGAACCACTCCAGGATCTATCAGGTTGTCCCATATTCACCTGTGAATTTTAGTAATTTCAAAACAATTAACTGAATACATTTTTTAAAATAACCGTGGTGTCCAGGCACCTAGCATGGACAAATGGAAAGAAACCACCTAGCACTTTTGCCTAAGTTAAGTTGCTCAGGGACAATAGTTTCGTAAGTTGCATTTTATTTCATTTTTTATAACTTTGGAAACGGACAGGGAAAATCTCAATCCAGAGAACACCACCAAAGCTCACACAACCAGACAGGAAGGGAAGAACGCAGTGACAGTGGGGAAGTAAGAGGGTGTGGGTGGAGGGCATTAGAAAGCTAGCAGCTGCGTCCAGGCTTGATCAGTGTTTTGGGAAGCGAGAAGCGGAAAAAAGCGACTAGGGCTCGCTTCATAGGAGCGAGAAGCGAGAAGAGAAGCACACGCTTTTTTTAAGTAAAGCGATATTTAGTATAAAAATAAAAAATATTAAATAAACTAGTTACAAGTTTACTAGTTACTACAAGCAAAAAAGAAGTGTAACAAAACAATAAATAAACTAAGAAAAATAAAGACTATTAAGAGCAGCAACCAGCATACGCATGCACATCACTGATCACAGTCACACTATATAGAAATTAAAAAAAAACAGAGAAGCAATAGAATTGGAAAAAAACAGAGCAGTAATAGAAATTGAAAAAAAAAACAGAGCAGTAATAGAGATTGAAAAACAGAGCAACAATAGAGATTGAAAAACAGAGCAGCAACAGAAATTGAAAAAAAAAGCAACAATAAAAATATAGAAAAAAACACAGTAGCAGCCTCGCAGAGAAGAAGAGAACTTACAGCAGTGGCAGCAATAAAAAAATAGAAAAAAATTGGAAAAAAAAAACAGTTGCAGTCGCAGCCTCGCAGAGAAGAAAGAAGAAGAAGAAGAGAACTTACAGCAGTCGCAACCTCGCAGCAGTCCAAAGAAAATATTTGAAGTCGCGAAAGAAGATTTCAGAAATTTAAAAATAAAAAAAAACCTTCAATTTTTTAAAAAATAACCCTAATTAGCGCTTTTTCAAATTAAGCACGCCTTTTCTCGCTTTTTCTTTTCTTGCGCTTCTCACTTCAACTGTAGAAGCGATCGCTTTTTGAATGTCGCCTCGCTTCAGGGAAGAAAAGCGCAGGGGCTGCGCTTCGCCTCGCCTTGCGCTTTTCCTCGCTTTTTATAACACTGGGCTTGATATTGAGATTTTTTGGGGTGTACATCTAAGCATTATTAAGGAGTTCACTCCTTTCCATTTCCAAGTCTACTCTTGAAAAAAAAATGACAATAAGAGCTCCCTCGAGGACAGGCGATACAAGAACCAATCATCTCCTAGCTGAAAACTTGTTAAAGAAGAGGCCAACATATGTTAGCTCATGCTTAATGTGCAAAATGCTCAGAACACATATTTTCTTGTTGCATAAGTCATGTTGCAACCCGAAATATGGAGGCGGTACTAAACTATGCTGCAGTACAATGTGTGATTCCAATGACAGATGTGCTACACAGTTGAGCCTTAAAAATAAAAAGGGGGTGGGGGAGGAACTAAGGGCATAGGAGTGCTTCCCCAGTTCCCCTCCATATCTCATATGGGTTTACATTGGAAGGAGAGAGATTGGAGAGCTTTGGAGGGGTTAAGAGAATGACTTCATACATTTCCGTAAACTTTAAGTACACCCATGAGGTAGCTGTTGATATTTGATAATGTAAAGACAATATGTAGAGTTAATGTACTGGCAGATCAATACAATCCCCTAACTTCATCCAAAGCAAAAACACACCAGAATTTACTGGGCAAGCAAATCCAACAAACACCTTAACGCTTAGTGACAGTCACCAAAACTATTTTGAACGTATTATGAGTTAATGGTGTAATATGTGGGCAAATAGATGACAAAAGATGGGAAAAAAACTTCAAAGCAATAATAATTCTAGCACAAGTCAACAAAAAGCTCTTAAGCATGTAATCTTAATATGAGTTTCTTTAACAACTTCCTCTCTATTGCCATGGTCCTTTTTTCTGTTTCTCTTCAACTATGCCTAAGCACCTTAATATTTGCACCCATACATATCTAAGTAAGAAAGCAAACACAAGAGCAAAGGTGGCATCAACAACATTCACTACCAGCTTGTAGTTAAAAATTCGGGCAGACACCTTTTTCCCTTATTATCCAAATCAATACATCAAACTCTTCTACCCTCCCAAAAATATCAGCCCACAGGCAGATAATAACTCAAATTACACTACAAATCACTAGATGTAATGATATGCCACAGCTCTCTCCTGACAATGTGAATACATCAGAGCAGATTACGATACCAGTGAGATCCCGTCTAAAAAACCATCACACATAAGTGAAAAATAACAGAGCCAGATCTCTAATTCCTTCATCAAGTATCAAAACTTTCTTAAGCTCTTCTCCAAAAACTCCTCTGTAAGAAACTTCTCTTTTTCTTTTAATTTGTTCAACTTGAATCAGAAACTAAAATACAAGTGAACATTGTAAATGATATGAAAACAAGCTTTTTCTCTTATTTTGAGAAGGGATATGAAACAAACTATTCCTAAAACAACAACCCTCCCTTGAAACATAAGCAGTAGCTTCCAAATAACCAAGACACATAGATAACAATCTCAGAAGAAGCTAAGCACCAATTCCATATTATTCATGCCCACTCTATCATCCCATTAACATCAAAAGATGAAACTTTTCCACACCCAAATATTAGCACAACCAGAAACACACTTAAATTACGGACCCTAAAGCTCTCTCACAACAACAATAACACATCAGCTAACTAAACTACCAAGAAGATCCCACCAAACGTAGAAGAAAGTAATTGTACAACAAGAAACCCAGTGTGATCCTGCAGAAAAAAACCATACAATTACAACAAATCCAGTGTAATCCCACAAAAGGAAAACCATTGTACACAAGCAAAATCAACAGCAAATTCCAATCATAAGGATCCTTCATATTCTTCTTATGTCTAAGTATAGAAGTTCTCGTAATCGCTACCTACCCAGAAAGCTGACTATGTTTTTCATAAAAAAGAAAGTAACATTAAAACATAATCAAAACATAAAATATATATGATATCCAAAATAACAACCACCCCAGAATAAGCGCAGTAGCATTAACTTCCATATAAACCAAGAAACATATGATATAAGATTACATCACCAGAAACAAAATAAACTAAAAGTGGGTTCGATATTATTCATATGATGCCCACCACCACAAAACTATTATCAACCCTAAAACTATTATCAACCCTAAAAATCCACTCAACTAATTTGCAGATCCCAGTTAGTATAGTGTTTTTGAAGGAAGACATTTATCCAGAAAGATAACCATGAAACATAACAAAACCTTGGCCACACTGATTAGAAATTAATACTTGTTCACAATACATCAGAAATTCAAATAATAAAGAAAATAACATTAACTAACCTGAAAATTAAATCATCTCTTGAACTCATTTAAACTCAAAGGTAGGTGGTATAGGAGCATCAAAGCTCTCTAAAACCTGTGTCTTGCTACCACCGCCTGTCGCTGTCTCCTCCTTCTTTCCACCACCAAAAAGTCCTCCAAACCAGGAAGAAGAGGATGCTGCTGATGATTCTGCCATCATACCATCAATACTTACTGGAGCTTGACCAGGAAGCTGCCCCGTTGGTTGACCAGGCAGCTGCCCAGGTGGATATCCAGGCACTCCAGGGACATTTGGTAGTGGCTCCTCCATGGGTGGGAAGTTCTGGGGAGCACTCATGACTTTATTTAACATAATTCCAGCTCCCTCTATCAACGCAAGTAAAACTCCACCAAACAGTGCTGATCTAGAAGCAGCACCTAGTCCCTGCCGCATCTGTAGAAAGCCACCAGTTGCTGCACCAGCAATAATAGAGTTCCAAGGATCTTCTTTCTGCCGGAGATAAACCATTGTACAATCAAATGAGGAGAAAAGCCCACCCCACACAGCAAAACTACCACCAATACGAGGAGCATTCATGCGCACTGCCTGTGTACCACCAATCAAGCGCTCACCTTTTGGTGAGTTGTATATGCCTTTTAAGAAGTGGAAGGCTGAACCTCCAACAGCACCCATACCAAATGCTCCGCCAACATCATCAAGTATACGGTCAGGGCAAGGTTCACGAGAAGTCTCTGGTGTTCCCATTGTTACAGGGGACAAGCACTGACTAGGAAGAAAAAGGTTAAAGGTATGACACCAACAAAGCAGGCCTGCTTTTACTTTCCAAGGAAGTGATTGGTTTGATTTGATAAATTGACCTGCATCAAAACATTATCATCAAACTGCATCATCAATTTGAGCAACACCCCTTTTTCCAGGAGCTGTAAAGTGAAAATCATAACGACTGGAAACAAAAGAACCACCAACATGGACACAAACTTTGCATTCAATAACAATAACATTTTTTTCCTATAGCTCTCTGAATCAGAACTCGGCTCAAGTAACAAAGTAAACTCAGTTTATATGAAGTGGTTGATAACTATTTTTTCAATCAAGGGAAGAGGTTAATAACTTCTTCTCGGATACTTCTCAACTTGCCATTACTTCATAAGCATATCTAGAGGTTCCCAGCAAACATGTACCGACATGACAGATAATACTTGGACCAGACAACTTAACAAACTTCCACATCACTCTTGGACCAGAAATATTTACAACAGAAAAACACTTCAGTAAACTAAAGAACCCTAGCTATAAACTTAGATATAAATAAATAGGATTCTTGAAAGTTGAAACAAATACCATTTATTTGATAAAACCTTGACCGTACATCTCAACAACAAAAACCTTTTCTTTTTTTTTCAATAAGAACACCTCCATCCTTCCTCAACAAAAAAGAGGAAAGATACTCGCCAAGAGTGTATCCTGGTAGTCAACAAAGTAGGTTCAGACCTATGAGTTCTCAGGTTCAAATCCCAGCGCAAACAAAAAAACACTAGGCAATTTCTCCGCTTCGGTAGACAGAGTTATCTGGTAGAGGACGCCACAGTTATAAAAAAAAAAAAAACCAGATACAAACCCAAATAAGCAAGAAAGCAAAACTTCTGCTACCAAAGCTGTGATCTTAATTGATCAATAAATCAACTACACCTCAATCCTAAATTAGTTGGGTCCGCTATACAAAAACACTGCTACCACTTCAGCATAGAGTTAAAACCATTTCAACTGACAACAATTTTCTTCATTATCCAGGTCTAACACCATCTATACTTGGTGAAACTCACATAAAAAAGGTCAATAAAGGTGATGTGAGGTAATAAGGTAGCGGACACCATGATTATAAAAAAATACAAAACCAAATAAGCAAGAAACCACAACTTCCACCTACAAAAGCTGAAATCTTTAATTGATCAATCTATCAACTACACCTCATTCCCAAATTAGTTGAGTCAGCTATACAAAATACACTGCATCACTTCATCATAGTTGAGACTTATTTTTCTCGGGTTTTTAACTTACCCCAATATTCATCATTATCAGGGACTAAAACAAGTTATAAATCGCGAAACTAACATTAAAAAGGTAAAACAAAATTGATGCGAGGTAATAAGGTAGCAGACCCACAATTATTTTTTCAATAAAAAAAGATACAAACCAAAATTAGCAATAACCGACAACTTCCACAACAAAAGCTGAAATCCTTAATTGATCAATCCATCAACTACACCTCAATCCCAAATTAGTTTGCGTCAGCTATACAAAATACTCATGCATCAATTCATCATAGTTACCGGGTTTTAACCAAGGCTTAGCTACCTGGTTCTAAAACAGGATAAAAATCGCGAAACTAACATAAAAAGGTGGAAAAATTTCAGATCTTAACCGATTAAATTCGTTTTTTTCCAACAAAACATCTGAGAGCTGAATACTGTAAGCAAAGTTTAACATAAACACCAAGATGAGTTCGAAGAAAGAGATTTTTACCTTAACGGAGAGGCAGTGGCACCGACCGACCTACTCCAGGTGAGAGACGCAGAAAGGGAGAAGAAGCTGGAAAACCTAAGAACTAGTAAAAGAGGACTTTTTTACCCGAATTTAAATGGGTAATACCCGATAATCATGCGGGTTATAACACAGTGAAGAATCAAGAATTTGTGTTTATTTGGTTTTTTCTTGTTGCTTACTCTATTATTTAAAAAAAAAAGTTTCTCTTGTTGCCTACTCTATTATTTTTTTTTAAAATGAAGCTCAACACAAAATATTTATCTTTTTCTAAATAAACGTTATGCTGCACAAAATTAATGTTTAATTATTTTTTAATATTTAAAATTTTAAAGTTATTTAGAGTCTGAGTATTAAATATTTCTTTATTTGAAGCGGATATAAGAACTCCTAATTTAAATTTTATATATAATAGATAAAAGGTTTGTTTGGGTAATAATCCTTGACTCATTTGAATTGTATAACGTATGACTCAAATCTCTAGGTAAGGTTTGCATACATATTATTCTTTTTAAACTCCAATTTGTTATTGTTATTATAAAGTAATTATGTTCTCTTTTTTATTAGCAGGTTAAAATAGTTGATTGAATAAAAATAGGTGGTTAAATTGATTTTGTAAAAACTGAGCAAAATTTTGTGTAATTGAATCCTTAGTTTGATGTTAAATTTACAGCCAAATATTCAACATTAATTAATTGAATTAGACACACTCCCATTGTTCATAACTTAATTGATCTGTCAAATTCACAACCTTTAATTTGTAAACTGAATTTATTTAAAGCAGCCAACATCTGTTGTCAATTCTTTAACTAAAGTACCAAATTTTGTAACAACCTATATTGTAGATCCATAAAAATGCAAACATTTTCCTCCAACAATAAAGTTTTGGGATCAAAGATATTTTTAGCAGAGTGTGATATTTATATTATCCGCTTAAGATCCAAATCGAATGATTTTATTTTTTTCTCAAAAAGGTACATCTTATAAGTAACTTCTTTTTTTTAACTTTTCATGTGAGACTTTGTTTACATACACCCAGTAACTAAGTCTCATGTCGTCCATCACCATTCATAGGCTAATTTGAAGATTAGTTGTGTGTCTCGGATAAAGATAGTAAATCAGTTCATGAACTGAAAAATGATAGTAAGTCATACTCATGCCATTACTATGCCATATCCTTACTCATTACACCAAAACATTGGCTCTAACACTAATAGTTGGGCTCAAACAACCGAAAAATATTCGTAGCATGGTGTGATATTGTCTACTTACAGTCAATTCTAGGGTGTCAATGGTACGGTTTGGTCGGTTATTTTTAAAAAAATTATATCATCCGAATTTTTTGGGTATTTTATAATATATAATCAAATTTTTTTTTTTTAAAACCATCTCAATCATATCGATTTCTCTTCGGTATTTGTACGGTTCGGTTAATTTTTGGGTCTTTTTACTTTTAAAATATCACCTCAAAATATACTACTATTAAAATATTTCTTTCACAAATATGTTCTTGAAGAAGCACTTTAATGCTTCACCAAGAAGACAAGAATGCAAAACCTTGTTATCGTATTGTTTGATCTTAAACATTTAATAGAAGTGTTTGCATAGGTTTTGTTGTATTGTTTGATAGAAAATCTATTACAATATCATTTAATTTTAAACCTAATAAGTAAAGGCTAATTAAAGAGCAAAGACCCAAAGTCGTCTAGTCAACAAAGGCCTAGGACCTAGGTTATATTTATATTTGAAAAATGTTATAAAATATATTTATATATTGAATTTAACATATTCTTAATATATAAAATATATTTACATACCTGTAAGGTTATTCGATTCGGTTCGATAATTTTTTGATTTTTTTCATAAATTAAAAAGACCACATCAATTGTTCGAGACGGTTATACACTTAAATAAAGTCTATGGTTTTATTTTAACAATAACATAAATTGATTCGATTCGGTTAAATTCAATTGGTTTTTATATTCTTTTGAAATCCCTAGTCAAATCCAACATAAAATTCCAAATTATATATAGTCTATATATTTATTTTGTGAGCAACAAGGATGTAGTAGTTTACCCAAAGTTATTGTACTTCTGAGCAGAAAAACATGGACATGAGAGTTTCTTACAAAGCTCATTGTTTGGTTTTGTCATCTCAATAAGTAGGGTTACATCAATCTAGTGCTTCAATTCTCCAAATGCTTAGGTTATTTGGTGGAGTGTATAAGTATAGTACTAAATAATGTGTGTTAGTAATATTGAGATTATTTCTTATCCCACTATTTGGTTTGGTGTTCTAAGAGTTGTTTGTCCTTTAACCATTATCCATGTATTAGTAGCACTCATATTGCTACTATCATGGTTTGTTATGTATTATTTATACACCATATTGTTAGGGTTTTGCCCTAATTTTCTTACCATATTTGAGTTTTACTTTTTTCATAAAGAAAAGTCAAAATATTACCATAATTCCTTTTACTTTTCTTGAAAGAAAAATATAATTCCTTTCCATATTTTGTTATTCTTTCTTTAGGGAAAAAGTTTGGAGATCTATAAATTGAAGATCATATTCTCATAGCATATATAACACAATAGAATCTACAATGTAGTCGTTTAGAGACTTTTGTTTATGGGGGAGATTTTCTCTCTACAAATTTTATGCTTACAATTAGTTTTTTAAATTATGTAGGAAATTGGTCATATTATATAATAATATATATTTTTTTAGTATAATTTTATGTGTCATCTAATTTATCAGCATATGATTTGTTATTGTAAGCATCCGCATAATGTCATAATTACTTCCAAACCCAACAAGATAAAAAAATCTTCATTATCTTCCCCACATGTAACAGGACAAAAAATCTTCATTATTGATATACCGTGAGTTTACGGTATTTCTAATACGTTTCACTTACTAGTTGTGTGTGTCTAAGGCCTTTTTATATTGGTTTTGATGTGTTTTTACCATGTTTTGTAGGAAAGACGTTCAGGTGCGGATGTGTAGAGACAGCTGAAAGAATTGCAGAAAAAGGGCATCCACAGAGGTGATCTACGGACCGTAGATCCATCCACGGTCCGTAGGTTATGACCGTAGATCAGCATGCATGATAGTGA
>JAJOOH010015599.1:0-11913 GCA_029582605.1 Solanum gracilifrons
CATATTCTCCACTTTGCACCCCAAAATATCTGCCAGATTCAAAATGTTTGTCACCTCCTTGATTGGAAATAAATTGCTTTTCCCCCAATTCACTTTCAAACCCGAGGAAGCTTCAAAAACAGTAAGATTGTTTTTAAGAATCTTATTTGGTCCTCCCGAGGTTCACAAAAAATGATAGTGTCATCTGCATATAGCAAATGACAAATTTCTTTAACTTGTCCACTGCTACCCTGTATCTGAAAACCTTTGATCCATCTGTTTTGTATTGCTATTCTCATCAAGCTATCGAAACCTTCCATTGCCAAGATAAATAGAAAGGGGGTTAATGGGGTCACCTTGTCTAAGCCCCCTTTCTGAAGGGAAGAAGCCCACTGGTTCACCATTCACCAGAACAGAAAAACGGACAGTGCTGATGCAGAAATGAATCCAACCCAACCACTTTTCTCCAAAGCCCATTTGTCTGAGGGTGCTCAGCAAGAACTTCCAATTTACATGATCATATGCCTTTTCAATGTCCAATTTGCACATTACACCAGGCTCAACACCTTTCAATATTGAATCCACACATTCACTAGCTATAAGTGCAGCATCCATTATCTGTCTCCCTTTAATGAAGGCCATCTGATGCTTGTTGACCAACTTATCCACCACCTTTTTCAGTCTCTCAGCTAGTATCTTTGCGCATATAAGCTACTTTTAAAAAGTTAATCCAAACACCCTCTTACATTCCCCTCATACCTAAGAAGATAGGAGCTTCAGAACTCAGGGACTTCAAAACTATTAGCCTCATAAGTGGAGTCTAAAAGATCATTGCTAAATTATTGGCAGAAAGATTGAAAAAAGCAGTGTGTAAACAGGTTAACACCCATCAGATGGCATTCTTCAAAGAAAGACAGATTACATATACTCCTCTTATAGGTGTTATGAGCAAAGTAGACATAGAAAAGGCTTTTGACCGTGTCAACTGGGATTCTCAAACAGATGGGCTTTGGTGTGAGGTGGTTGAAATGGATTGGACTTTGTATCAAAATAGCCAGGTTCCCGATTCTGGTAAATGGAGAACCTATTGGTTTTTTTCCTTCTTAAAGAGGCCTGAGACAAGGTGACCCTCTTTCACCTTTCCTTTACACTATTGACATGGAAGGCTTCAACAGCATGATGAGAATTGCAGTCCAGAAGAGATGGTTGAATGGCTTCGGGATAGGCAACAGGTTGGGTGAAGACATGGAAATTTGTCACTTACTCTATGTTGATGACACTGTCATCTTCTGTGATGTTGCATTTGAACAAAATTGCTATATCAGGATGATTCTCTTAGCATTTGAGGCTACTTTTGGACTGTGTAAATTCGAGAACGAGCAGCTCATTCCCTATCAATGAGGTGACACATATGGAGGGACTGGTTAGCATTCTGGGATGCAGGATAGATCATGACTTACCAACAACCTACTTGGGCATGCCTTTGGGCAATGAGCACAAGGAGTTGGAAATATGGGACGGGATAGTGGGAAAAATAGAGAAGAAGCTCTTAAAATGGAAATCGCAATACCTTTCATTAGGAGGAATATTGACTCTGATAAGCTCTGTTCTGGACTCACTGCCAACGCATGTCATGTATTTATTCCCAATCCCTTCTAAGGTGGAAGAAAAGTTAGACAAATTAAGAAGAAATTTCTTGTGGTTAGGCAACAAGGAAGGCAAGGGTTTACCATCTGGTCAAACAGAAGACTGTTCAACTAAACAAAGAATCTGGTGATCTAGGCATCTGGAACCTGGCACTTCATAATAAGTACCTAATGATGAAATGGTTATGGAGATTTGTTGATGAGGAGCAAGCACTTTGGAAGGAGGTCATCCAGTCTAAGTATGGGCAAATCAGTCACTGGTGGTGACAACTACATATAGTGTCTCAATATGGAAGTCCATCAAGGCCCTATGGTTTTTCAGATCATTTTGCTACAAGATTGGTAATGGCAACAAAATTTCCCTTTGGAGGGATACCTGGAATGGTCAGGAGTCCCTGATGAATTCCTATCTAGCTTTGTTCTCTTTATACAGCAATCGTGACAATTGGTCCCCTCAAGGGTGGAATATCTGTTTCAGAAGGCATCTAAATGACTGGGAGGTAGATATGCCGGCCAGGATGGCAAGGATGCTCCAAGACATTGGTAGTTTCAAAGGTATCAATGTGAGCCCTGATACTATCATCTGGAAACATGGAAAAGACGTCAAATTCACTGTAAACAAGCTATACAGGAAGAATATATTGAAGAATCCAGGTTGCTAGATAGGGCCATTGAGGCAGGTTCGGAATAATCCGACTCCAACATAAATTTTGTGCCTCCCTTGGCTGGTGACCAGGGAAGCTTGTCTGACACATGAGAGTCTAAAAAGAAGGGGGATGCAATTTGCATCCCGATGTTTCTTGGGCAATAAACAGAGGAGACAAACAGCCACATTTTCTTACACTGCAAAGTCACTTCTCAGCTTTGGTCCATCTTCTTTAGTCTCACACAAACCCAGTGGTCAGTGCCAGAGCATACAGCAAACCTTCTGAGCTGCTGGATCAGGAGAGGGGGAAGCAAAAATCAAACGAAATGGTGGAGAATAATCCCAGTATGCATATGGTGATGGACAGTGTGGAGAAAGAGAAATGTGAGATGCTTTGAGGATAGATTTGTGGAACTGCATCACAACCCATTATTTTTAGTGTAAAGGAGAACTTGTAATGATGAATTCAAATAGTAGCTTTGTTAGGCTCATTGTAATTAGCATTTTGGTCACAATTTTTGGAGGTTGCCAGCATAACATACCATTAATGCTGAAGAATACAACATTACCAGTTCTTTTTTTAAAAAAAAAAAAACAAATCAAAAGGGGAAAGTCGAACCAAATATTTATTTCATGAGGATACAAGTTGAGTACCAACTCACGTTGAGATGGAAGCTCCTAAGGTTCTACCAAACACAAGACACGCCAAATAGTAAAGCAAGGGGTCATAGCATGGCTACTACGTAAAAGGGTCAATTAGTTGGTTTTACTAAATCGTCTCAGTGAAGCAATCTAAACATCCAACCCCAGACGTCACTACAACATGTAGAGTGGATCAAAATATTATGAATTTATTTGGGAACCCTTAAATAAACAATGACAAGTGTGTTCTCTAACACCCTCGCACACGTGTAACCCATTCTAGCGTGTAACCCATTCTAGCTATACGCGTGGATTGCAGACTTCTTTTTTTCCTTTTTTTGTCTTTAATAGGCGCAACAAGTTGCGGAGTGGACGTAGAGGCTAGAGAAAAGTTATTGGCGCAGCTGAATTGAGAGAAAGTGAAGGAATCCTAGAGGGGCTCGGTGGGCTGAGTAGAGAAAGACGTTTCGAGTAATACAAAAGGTAGAGATTCTGATATGATAGATGTCACAGGACCCTTCTAATAGGAGATAGAATATAGCTATGATTTTTTTGCTCTTTCGAAATCTGTATAGATGGCCCTAGCACAGCCTGTGTGCTACTTATAAAACATGCTACATTCTCAAAAATACGAGGTAGAGTGATGATGGTAATAGAGTAGGTAGAGAGCAATTTCCTTGGAGACTCTTATACATCCAATGAGGGACAAGTGTGTTTCCTAACAACCTCCATTTTCTCAAGGGTGGAACAGAATGGACCTCAATCAGTTTAGTACAAGGTTCCACAGAAGTTCTGGAGATGCTAAAATTCAAGAAAAAAAATTAATATTACCATGAAAGGACAAGGAAGCAAATAAACATATAACGTGAAAGGGACACTGGAGGTAGGGCATGATGATCCTGGTGAAAAACTGGGAGGAAGTCCCGTACCAGTTAAATTTCAACATGAGGAATGATATTCAAGAAGTTAGGGAAGTGACAAGAGGGGGTTGCTCAGATGGTAAACACCCTCCATCTTCAACCTTTAGGTTGTGGGTTCGAGTCACCAAGGGAGCAACAAAAAGCAGGAGCATCTAGGGAGGGGTAAAAAAAGGGTAGGGAAGCTTATCGCTTGGTGATGTCCACTTCAGTTAAGAAGACTGATTATGATGAAGCAACAAAAACTTTAAAACACAGCAATTTGGATGCCGAAACCATATAGACAAAGGTGGAAGGGTACACAATGCCTCACCATAGATAATATCAGATACGTCAAAAGGCAGATTTGGAATGCCAAAGAGCTAAAGCTTTTGTTGATTTTCGAGTGTGAAAAGTTGGAGTCAGTGAAGAGAAGAAACGGAGCTGTTTATGTCAACTGAAGGGTATATAACCTCTCTCTTAAACAGAGTGCTATTCTTTTTACTTTTTCTACTTCAAGACAGATTGTGTTTGGTATCACACAAATTGCTAGAATAGCTGGTACAGATGTATTGTCACTAATTAATTGACTACATAAGGAAAAAGACAACGTTCATTGAAAAAGGATTCATTAGACAAAACAAAACTAGCAAAAAGGGGTGAGATTGAGGCATCAAATGAAATTCATTTCTAAGTTTAAGGGGCCACTTGGCCATGCAATTTGGATTTGAAATTTGAAGGTTTTGATTTGAAATTTGTGTTTGTTTATGACATTTGAACAAAACTCCAACTTCATTTTGAATTTTGATTTCAAATTCACCTAAAAGGCGTCAATTGCTCTTACATTAAAACTTGACCCATAAGCTTATATTTTGCAAATAAAGACCCATACTTTAAATTTTGCCAAAAAAGACTCATGATCGATGTGAAGAGATTGTTTGTACCATGTGGTAAAATTATAATAAAGAATAGCTAGTAACTATTAATTTATTTATGAGTTAGTTGTCAAAACCACACCTGATCTATCACTTTTACGCGAGTTTCACACCTCAACTATCAGTTGTTCCCTTTTCGTACTCGGACTATCTCCATCTATTCTTTTTCCTACTTGAACTATGACCTATGCATTAAAACAACCTCAAATCTGACTAGGCCAACTATTACCTGTTTTCCTACATGAACTATCATATTCATGTCCAAACACCTACTAAATATTAATTGTAAAACTAGAAAGATACAAGACCACGATCACCCATGCAGCAGTCGTGTCTCAGAATACAAAGATACTCCTAATTTCCAAATTCTGAAATTTGCCAGTAGCCACAGTTTTTGTTTTTTTGGTAACTTCTAAAAATGTAAGATCCACCGAAGTGGGTAGCCTTAACCGGATGTGTCTGGTAACAGGTAAAGCCCCAAGGCGTTTCCCATCCCTGTCGGGGGAGATGCCAACCATCTATCCTTTCTAGAACACTCCATAAGCCACATGCAATCTGTATGGCTTAATCAAATAGGGCTAAATCTCTTACACATAACAATGCATCATGTCCCTTCAAAGAGAAAGGAGCAACAATAAGGATCAAGGCTTAAAGGTAGCTTACGATAGAAGCTGATACACAGAGCTAGTTTTTGGAGTAAATGCGATGGCAGTAACAGCTCCAGTGTGACCACGCAAAACTGAAATAGGTAATCCGTCTGGCAAGCGCCACTGAAGTACAGAGAAAGTAGATAAGCTGCTCACTCTTCAACAGAGGAGATCTTCAAGCCCAAAATTATTACTCTTCAAAGAAAGCAAGAAGATATCTCTGTCAAGTGGTAGGAGAATCTTACAACTCGAATGCTGTAGTCATTTGATGCAGATGCCACCAAAGCATTGTTTGAACTGACGGCTAAATCAGTGATGTCACCCTATTAGCATGACAAGCAAATAAGTGTACAAACGAAGAGTAACTATTCATAAGGAAGAGTTAAAATTGAGGACACTATTAGGAGCATATCTCAATGAACTTACTTCATGTCCTCGGCAACTAGCCAGGCATAATCCAGTTTCCATTGACCAAACCTTGACGAGGCGATCATCAGAACCAGTAATCACATATCTTCCTGAGCGATCAAATATTGCTACACAACAGAGAATAGGCAGAGAAATTGAGCTGAAGGTTCGCATGTCTTCTTGACAGACAACCCTTTATATCTCTAATTGAGCTGAAGGTTCGCATGTCTTCTTGACAGACAACCCTTTATATCTCTAATATGATAAACCTTAAAAGCTATTGAATGTATCTACGATTTAAGAAAAAAGAAACAGCTACCTTTAAAACTATTAGTGGCATTCAATTTCTGGAATATTAGGTATAGCAGAAAAAGTGTGTTTTATTGAGCATAAATGAAAGCCCTGAACGAGAACCCATTTTGAGAGAAGAACTTTTAAGTGCCTATTTACTATAAGAGTTTTAAAGTTGTACCACAATAAACAGCATCCCTATGTCCCCTTAGTTTCTTTATGTTTTGCATCTTTTGGACCATAGTTGACGGCTTTGCAACAGCATAACTTGCAAGACGGATAGATGGAGCACGATGATGTTTTGGGAAACCTCCTCCAATCTCTCTTAAAGTTAGACCATGCACCTGATTAGCTGGCATGTGTGGCCAACGGAGGTATGAAGGAAGGGATTGTGCTTGCTTATTGACTCTATTTCGCTCACCTGTTCATCACATATTCAAACTTAGACAAACAGAAAACCTAAAGTGGCAACAGAATGTATATGTCATGCTACTAAAGAGAGACAACATAAAAGGGAGAGGGACAATGTGCAGAAGAGATCACAGTGCAAATGACCAAACAAGAGATGTTTGTGAAGAATTCGTAGTTTGGAAGGCTTTCCTAGATAACTTTGCTCACTTGAACAAACTGATGAAAGGAATCATTCACAATCAAAGATGCAGAATACATGCCAAAGAGTTTTTAAAGAGTACCTGTAAGCTGTTTTCACCTTTCAGTGAGACGCCTTATAAAGCCAAAGAAAGGCACAAATTCAAATGCAATACAATCCTCAAAATGCTACTCAGTAAATTGTGGCTTCTTTTTTTTGGCCAAAATACCACCAAAGATATAGTTTAAGTGATAGTGTATGTCAGTCTAAGAGTAGAGAGATAAAGTTAATCTTGTAATATGCTTGGATTCCTGTTAGTTCACTATCTGGTGACATGATATTGGAGAAATGTTGAGTAGTACAGGGAAAAGGTTTATGTAACTTTTGGCCAAAACGAGTACCAAAGTTATAGTAGTGCACAAGCCAGAACAGAGAGTAGGAAAATTAATCAAGGACAAAAGCAGTCGGTTTAAACCAAAAAAAAAAAAGGAAAAAGAGAAATTGAGACATGCGAGGTCAATTTCCAAGAGAATATATATTAGATCTTAGACCTCATAAGACTACTTACAAGTCAAAAGAGAAAAAGGCCCAGATCCAAGTAGCGTGGGGACATCAGCAGCACCAGGGGC
The DNA here is from genome assembly GCA_029582605.1 of Solanum gracilifrons. Classification (NCBI taxonomy): domain Eukaryota; kingdom Viridiplantae; phylum Streptophyta; class Magnoliopsida; order Solanales; family Solanaceae; genus Solanum; species Solanum gracilifrons. Next base: position 7,309 of record JAJOOH010015599.1, read on the forward strand.
ATCTCCCCCACCACATTGCAAAGGAGGACCCGAATTCAGCAGCAGTTGTTTAAGCAACTTTACTAAGTGATCTTTTTCAACATGAGGATACCTATCATCAGCAAACTAAAGGTTTGAACAACACAAGGAATCAAGAATATCAATTAACTATTTAAGCAGAAACAGATGGATATTGTGGCACGTGAACCAGGTCAACTTTCCCAGGAGCCCAGCAACCACTTTGAAAGCATCATTAAATATAAATAATTCAATTATAAATAAGCAAAAAGTTCTAGTGAGAAGGCATTATATAGTATAATAGAAAAGTGACTAATAATTGATTTTTTGGTTATAACAAAGAACTCATAATTGAATCTTTAAAAGAAAGTTTAAAATCTATAGGACTCGATCAGAATAGCTTGACATTCTTTACCAGAATTAAATTATCATATCTTTACATAAATTCATAAAAGAATTGAATAGATGTATCCAGGGAGATTTCTCTTTGAAGCAACTATTTCCTAGATCACATGTCGTCTTATTTCACAACTGAATCAATCTAAAACCTAAAGCGGAACAACTTCACATAAAGTGGGGCAGAGAGGACACAGGTTTCCTATATCTATTATTCTGTGGATCGAAAGAGCCCCCAAAGAAGGTATACAAAGCTTGCTCAATACAACATGTTTGGACTGATCTATTCTAAGTTGTCTCAGATGACAGATATGACAGTGATGAGGTTCAGTCTCATCACTGATGAGACTGGAGCACAAAGCAAACACCAGCACACAAAAGTGCAGCAGACATATCTAATTTCAACAAGAAGAAAAACATAAAATATGTTTACAAGGCACACCTTAGCATCAGATCATCATAATTTAGAGGGAAAGAAATGTCATCATCATCATCATCATCTCCACTGAGTACACGTTTTCTTGAATACCAAGCATGATATCTCCTAGGCAGAAGCTCATGTTCCAAAAGTTCATCACAGAATATTCCAAATGTTTTTCGGCACGGCCCAGATGACAAAAAATGCATAATCAGAAAATAAACTTCTCTGAGGTCAATATTTACATCCTTTATTGTGGCATGTTCAGCAAATCTCTCTTCTTCTTCGAAGAGAGATTTTGTGTATACCCTATTCAGGAAACTTGAATGTGCCATATTTGATGATGAAGCACCATTTCTAGATATACACTTCCCTGAATCCATCCTTTGTTAGCAAATAAACTCCCCACACTGAGTATTCCTCTTCAAAGAGCAAGATCCATGAATCTACATTCTCAAAAACTGAAATTAGAAAGCATACTCAATCATTTGCTAGGAAGTAAATGCAGAAGTTCTCATAATTCATTAACACTTCATGAAACATATTCTAACCACCATGAACAAGCGCGCACAAAGGTCACTACACAAGGTCAAAGAACTTGAGATATGATTCTTCCAAACATGTTATTGTAATGCAACAAAAAGAACCCCCCCCCCCCCTCTCCTCTTTCATTTCAGCTTCCTGTTACAGCTGCATGGAAGTTATAGGACATAAGTTAAGTGGCTAATTACAAGTATCACACAACAAAATTAACACATGTGTGCACACTAGCAGTAAGTAAAAATGGTGAAGTCAGAATTGGGGCAAACAAACTAGTAAAACTCTTTAACTATTTCAAACCTATTTCAGGGGTATAGAAAAAAGGGAAAAGGGTAAAATTTACCCCTCTACTTTATTATAATGTTCAACTCTATCCTCCGTTATACTATCTTGCCAATATTACCCTCGAAGTTATGGAACTTATCAGATTTAACACCCCCACCCCCAAATTAACAGTTTCTTCCAATCTGGCCAAAATTACCCAATTAAATCCGCGATCCACAGCCCACCAGACCCACATCAAATCACAACAAAAACTGAAAGTCTGAAACAAATTAGTCCCAGAATTGTAGCTAACAGTCCCAGAATTGGACCAAATAGTCCCTAAATTGGACCAAGGCATTAGCAAAAAAACTGAACCAAAACTACACCAAAATCACAACCAAAAAATGAACCAAATTAGTCAAATTAGAATAAATGTGCTTTTGAATTTAATTTGCTTCAATTCTCAGCATTTAAAGAGGAAAAGCTTCCTAAGTTGATCTTCTTGGTTTTGAATTACAGTTGCATCTTTTATTATGAAATTCCTGCTAAAATCTTACTTCCTCAATAGATGCGAATTATTGCCCACTGTCCTGAATCCTCTCTGTGATTTGGTGACCAAATGAACCTCAACAATCTATGACACTCAATCAGCTTTTGTTTCTACTGCAAGAACAGGTATTCTAGTGGCTTGGAAATGGGGGAGGGGCTCTCTGTTCTGGGTTGAAGCCAGTGGCTATGGAGTTAGCTGGCGATATTTTTTCCAGAGGTAATGGGCTTAACAACTGAGTTGGGGTGGTTCATGGATCTGTACAGGAATGTGATATATGGAAGAAAGGGCATTCACATGATGGTGTTAGGGTGGTGATTCACGGTGGTGTTTGGTGGCAGAGTGGTGTACGGTGAGGCGAGGGCGACTGAAGGTGGTGCTCCACTTTTTACCAAAAATCTGCCTTCTCAGTGACCTCACCCTCCGTGTATCTGAGCATCGTCTCCTTCTATCCAGTGAATGTTCTCTAAATGCTTGGATCTAATCCTTGATAAGATGGAAAAATGAAAACCTCCCCTCTATTGTGTGCTATCTATCCAAAATCCTCTCTGTGATTTGGTGTCGATCTGGTGGGTCAGACTGGGTGATTTTGGCCAGATAGGGGAAATCGTTAGTTTGGGGGTACATCTGATAAGCTTCATAAAAGCGAAGGTAATACTGGCCAGATAGTATAACGGAGGATAAAGTTGAACAATATAATAAAGTAGAGGGGTAAATTTGACCCTTTGCCCTAGAAAAAAGTTAACCTGCAAGAACTTTAGGATTTGTATGAGACTTCAACCAACAACCCTAAGTAGGAAAGTATGTCGCCAACAAGTTAATGCATGAGTTCAAACATTTTATCATTCAACGAATGCAAAAAAGGGGGAGGGAGAAGGAACGAGAAGAGGTGCACAAAGCATGTTACATCAAATTAACAGGAAAATATTTTAGAACTATGCATGATATTTCCTTAAACAGGTACTAGTGCATTTTCATTTTGATTAATCCTCCCTCTGTTTCAAAAAGAATATCCAAACTTTTTAGTATGTTTCAAAAAGAATGACCCCTTTCCTTTTTTGGCAACAATTTAACTTCAACTCTCCACGTGGCATGTTTAAGGCCACAAGATTAAAGGGCATTTTGGAACATTTGACATAACTTTAATTTAGAACCACAAGATTAAAAAGTCTTCTTTCTTTTCTTAAACTCCGTTCCAAGTCAAATTAGGCCATTCTTTTTTAAACAGAGGGAGTATAATAGTTTAACATGTATAGTTCCAAATTGCAGAGGAATAGCTTAGTTCTTCTTTGTTCTGATAACCAAAAAATTCCTAAGGGTCACTGATGCACGGTTCGAAACTCAGTGATAAACTGATAATGGGTCCACCCCTCTATCATTTTCCACTTAATTACTAGGTTTTGTCTACAATGGGGTTCAAACCTATGGATGTGTGCCTAACCGATACAAGTTGCGCTTTAACCACTGTACCAAAGCCCTGGGACATTAGCTTGGCAATTTCTAACCACATAAGAACTCTTTCTTGGTTAAGAGGGAGGAAGGCTCTCCATGTTTCTCTCAGTGCAGTAGTCACTCAAGAACATGTATGTCTGCATCATCCTAATTATGGACAATCCTCAGTAACACAACTTCTCACCAACCAAATAAGGAAATAGATAACTGGTCCACTCTCCAATGGAAAAATTTACTCTAAAAGTTCAATCCACATTGTACACAAAAAGTGAAAAAAAATAATCTAGAATGACATGCAATATGACAAGAGGGAGTTGCTAGGATGGTAAGCACCCCTCACTTCCAACCATAAAAGAGGACTTAGAAGTTCTGCAATTCCGATTTAGGGAAGTGCACGTGTACATTTATACTTAGTCGATGGTCGTTCATGCATTTCAGTATCAACCTTGTACAAATACCAAGGTGGAATTCCAGATCCCCTTTCAGGAAACCTCCATAAATCACCACCACAATTGGTATCATAAGGAAAAATGAGACTAATGCAGGTAGAAATTGAAGAAAATGTGCTTAACAAGAAAAGCTATTAACATTGTAGGCACATAAAAGCAAGTCACTGAGCATGCCCTCGCGTCCTCGCCATAGTCGGCCATAAAATTTGTCTGAGACAAAAATCAATTGTGACATCAATTAGAGCGTAATTGTGAACATGCATACAACAACTCAGTGTTTTTAGATTACAACAACAACATACCCAATGAAATCCCACAAGTGTGGTTTAGGAAGGGTAGAGTATACACAGACCTTACCTCTACCTTGTGGAGGTAGAGAGGTTGTTTCTGGAGGACCCTTGGCTTGAGTACAGCAAATCAAAGTAGGTATGAAAGGGAAAATAAAAACGACAGTGAAGAAAATATAGCTATTAGTCAAGGGAACACAGTAACAACAACCAAATAGTGTGATAACCGAAACATAATAAACACAAATGATGATA
>JAJOOH010015600.1:0-10440 GCA_029582605.1 Solanum gracilifrons
CACACAAGCAATAGCCAATTGAATTAAAATAGCTAACCAAACTCAAACGAAAAGATTATCAACACAAGCGACTTCATTCGAAGAAAATTGAACTATTACATCAGCAATATTCAAATGGAACTCAAAGGGGCAGACCATCAACCGTGTTCAACAATAAGATCACTAAAATGTCATGAAAGAGATAGCAGCATTAGAGAAAAAACAAGTTAAGAAGTAACTAAGGACTTTGACAAAAAAGAGACTACCATAGAAAGAAACTAAGAAATACTGGATGAAAATACAACTCGAATCGCAATAAATCAACAATAAATACAGAATACAACACTCTTAGCATTCTAATCATATCAAGAGACACAACAATTTATTAATCAACACATGAAATCCTAAAGAGAAAGAAGGACTAATAGAACGGAAACAGAACCGACCACATATCAATGGAGAGGAAACGAAACATAAGACTAAGGATAATACCTTTTTCCGGTGCAGCAAACTGAGAACTCGAGCTGTTAGAGAAAATTCCACCACCAACAGATGAACTCCGGTGAGCTCCGAGGAAAGCTCTAATGAACAAAAAAGAATATAAAAAACTAAGACTCAAAGTTCTGCAGATTCGATGTTATAAGAAACATTGTTCTTAACATAAATTTTGACCTTCCTACTCTATTTTTTTTCACCAACATCCCAACACTGAAGGAAGAAGGTATTTATAGAGGGAATTAGGGCAGATTTAGGGGGGGAAACGGGTAGATTTTTGGACAAATTTCAAAATTTGAAATTCAAATTCCCTTAGACATAACGTCGGCTAGCTTGAATTCGTACCAAATCGTACAATTCTCAATGGATTCAAATAGGGGACCGTCGATTTGAGGAGCAATGACGCTCGAGGCGTGGGATTTTGACATCTGGATTATTCTCCAACGTTCTCGATACGAACGGATAAGGAGAGAGGAGAGGGACGCGGGCTGTGTGAGATGGGTCGGTTATGCGATTGAGTTTTGGGTTTGCGTCTGGACTGGTTCGCGTTTTCTGGGTTCTCACTGCACTGATTCGCGAGGAAGAAGAAAAACTCGCAGGGGTTAGGTTTTGTTGTTGTACGTTGTTGATTGTTGTTGTATAGTAATGTTAGGAATTGGGCTGAAAATTGTATTTGGATGCATGGGTTGTTGTTGAGGTGAAACGTGGCCTGCTAAAAGTAAATGGCTGATTTAAATAGGCCCAAAATAGGTTCTTGTAAAGAATTGAATGGAGGTAAGAAATGGGGTACATTTATAATAGGAAAATAGCCACATGATTTGCAATTATTGCCATGGGAATTAAGAAGTTAGTCAAATTGAGTCTAAATTAGAGAATTTGACTAAAATTTAAACAAGACGAATTAAAATTGATTAATTAACGAGCTTCTTAATTTTAACGAAATAAAATAATTAACTTAATTATAAACTAATAACTCAAAATTATAAGTATTAATTAACTAAACCAATTAACCAACTATTTAAGTAAAACTAAAATATTTTTGAGGCAATATTTGAATATTCATAAAATATACTAATTTTATACAAAATTTTAAAAAGTATGCTTATTTATTATTTTAAAATTATAAAAGCGACTAAATTACTTTAAAATAACTTGAAAAATATTTTGAATGTTATAGAACTAATTATTTCAAATCGTTCAAAATGGAAGAAACTCGATGATTAATACATATTCTGGAGGTCCAAAATTGGGTGTCAACAACTGTCCCTTGTTTGACTTGGTTTGATGAAAGAAATTCGAGGCAAATGAAATTGACGAATCCAATTTTGACCGACCACATCTTCATCTTTAAGAAAGAGATTTTGGTACAGACTTTAGAAATTATGGCCGAACCCCGAAAATGGGTTTCCTACATATCTCAGGCTATATGAGAATTCAGGCCACTTGTAGCTTGATATGCTTGATTTAACGCATGATTTGAAAGATTTCAAAAGTTATCCCGATATTAAATTATGAAGAGATCGGAATGCTCGGGAATAAGATTTAAAAGAGAATGTTGGAATACAACCGAGTTTTCAACATTGATCCCGCCTACATATACCTCAACTCAGGGAATCAGATTGCTTGTGGTTAGACTCGATCGGTTGAAAAGGAAACCTATTATGCAAGATATCATTCGGTTTTGAAGGAGTGACAAGTAAGTCGAGTATGAAAAAGAGGCTTGCAACCTCTTAGCCATGAATGTGGGGCCTTTTACACCCATAATTAAGAACTTACACGGACATAATTTCCAAAGCTCTTGGTGCATTGTCACACGAATTGGAAAGTCACCCGCGGTGAGAGCAAAAATTTCTGGATGCGAAACTAAAACCGATAAACCTAAAGAAAACCCACATCTCTTCAATAGGGGTGTGGTTTTATTGTGGTGGAAGTCACTCCTCAACTCGCGTCCTAAGAGTTTGATACTCCTCTTCGGACTATGTCTCAGTTCGCTGCTAAGAAAAAGTTCCACGTTGTGCTGCATCTTTTTTTATGTCGTCCGCACCTGTGGTTTGTTTTGAGAATTCATCATTTCGGATGCTCTCGACAAAGACTAAGATAAAACTCATTAGCATAAAATGTAATTCAAATGGGGAGATACCATCTTTCACCGTGTTGACACTTAATTTCTCACTTTGAACATTTGACGTCAGTTTCCTCCAGTTTGACGTAAAACAAATAAAGCTTATATTTCGTATTTGCAATATAATATTCAATGTACTCTTCATTTGATGTCAAAGTAATAAAATAGGTTGATGTACTATGTTGATAGTTCTCTTGATGTCGTTGTTGATGGTTCTCTTGATGTCGTTCTTGTAATGAAAATGATGCAGCCGATAATGATTTTTCTTAAGGTGCATGGATGCATGATAATATTCCAATTGTAACGAGGTGGATGGCTCAATTATTACCCAACTATAACGAGGTGGATGCTTGAAAATATTCTAACTGTAATGAGTTGGATGCTTGAAAATATTCTAACTGTAACGAGTTGGATGGCTCGAGAATATTCCAACTGTAATGAGGTGGATGACTCGATAATATCCCAACTGTAACGAGATGGATGTCTCGATAATATTCCAACTGTAACGAGGTGGATGACTCCATAGTATTCCAACTGTAATGAGGTGGATGTCTCGATAATATCCAACTATAACGAGGTGGATGGATCAATAATATTTCAACTATAACGAGGCGGATGACTCGATAATATTCCAATTGTAACAAAGTGGATGGCTCGATAATATTCTAACTGTAACGAGGTGGATGGCTCGATAATATTCCAACTGTAACGAGGTGGATGGCTCGATAATATTTCAAATGTAACGAGTTGGATGACTCGATTATATTCCAACTGTAACAAGGTGGATGACTCGATAATATTCTAACTGTAGCAAGGTGGATGACTCGATAATATTTCAACTGTAATGAGGTAGACGACTCGATAATATTTCAACTGTAACGAGGTGGATGGCTCTATAATAGTCCAACATAATTCAAAATAGGAACCTGAAATGGACAAACAAATATACGAACCACTTATGGGGTGGATCACCCAACAAAACTATATACCAAAGTCTTTGATCAGTCAATCAAAACACATAATCCACTTATTAGGTGGATACCCAACAAATTTTGAAATCATGACCCTGACATTGTCAAGAAACACATATGCCTAAATTGCTACGCGACAATCATACTAAAAAAACTATATCGACGTATATGCACGTCACGACTAAGACTCTCTCTTTAAAAGACAGAATTATCGAGGTGAATGACTTAATTCTTTCACATGAAGATTAAAGTCACTCCTGCCTTCCTTGACAAAGTCGACAAAATTTGAGTTTGTTGTTGACATATTCAATCGTTGTCTAAAACTTGTAACGATTCGATAATTTTGACTGTCATGAGGATATGGCGATCACCAACCTCTCTTCTAATGTGACGGACTTGGTGATTTTCCCTTGCAATACTTCTAAGATATTGTCGGTTTTGATCATCTTCAGATTTGATGTCGATTTCACATATGATCCTGACTTTACTAATACTATCACCTGCAAAGCTTGGAACCAAACATTAGTATCGACGATGCAGTAAAGAATATAAGTAAAGATAAAGCATTAGATTAACTCATTTGGCTTATCAGGATTAGGCTATGATAAGCCTAATGGTGACTTTGATCGTGACTCGTCACTAGCGATCCTTCAACACGTTGTTTCTTAAAACTTTGAAAGAATCTATTAGTGTTTGTCTTCAACATTCGATGGGTGTAAATGACGTCGCTATCCATGCTTGACATCTTTGACATTGCCATTTTTGTGACTTCGTTGTTCCTGCATCCAAAGAAAAATTCTTAGTTTGAAAGACTAATTTGTGTTGGTCTTCTCTCCATGCTTCTTCATGCAGTCGACTTACACGTTTCTGCTCTTCGAAATGTAATCTTGATGGAATTTTTGAGGACCTTTCTCAAAAAATTTGTCCCAGTCTAAAATATGGAAGAACTCTTGTAACTTGCTTTGTTATTCTTGAGGTTCCTCATTCTGGAATTTTGAGGTTCCTCCTCAAAATTCCGTCCCAGTTTGCTTCAATAATCATAGGTATAAGTCCTTAAGCCAATGACATTTTTGTGGAATTTTTGAGATCATCTCAAAAACAATTTCCCAATTGCAAACCTGATTCTCTAAAAAATTTCATCTTAATTTTTTGAGATCCACTCAAAACTAACCCCGTAGCATTTTGATCTCCATTCTTGACTTGCTGAAGAAGTCAATCCTCAAATGAATTTTTGAGATCTTCTTAAAAATTATGTCCCAGATTCTATTATAAAAGAAATAGAAATCTTACGGGAAATATGACCGAGCCGTTATGGCGCCTACATATCTCATTCTCGAGAATTTAGGTCAAACGTAGTTCATTAAAAGGAATGTGCGATAAAATGGAAAGATAGAGATTAAATATGCATTTTCAAAAGAGAGATAACAATGATTTCATATGTAAAATTTTGACCAACACTGGGAATACTTCTTTTCAACCTTTGATAATGAATATCTTCAAACGACTCTATTCAGAAACGTCTTGCACTTACTCTTAAACATCCAAGATGTTATTGTTTGGGAAAGTTTCCTCAATATTGATTAAATTATTGTTGATCATGTTTTGAATCTTGTGTTTAAGGGTTGAACAATTCTCTGTGTCGTGTCCAACAACTCCTGAATGATAAACATATTTGTGGTCAGCCCTGTAAAATTTTCCCAAAGGATTGGCCAGTCTTCCTTTTATAGGATGGAGCATACCCATTGTTGACACCCAATTTTGACCCTCCCCGATTATAATTGATTTCTGAGCTTCTTAATATTCAAGCGATTTAAAATAATTAGCTATGTCAAATTCAAATAATTTCAAGGTTAGTGTAAATAATTTCAATCGATTTCCATAGTATTTGAATAATAAATATATTTCATATAATTATATAAGTAATTAGTATATTTTATAAATGTTTGAAAATCATATCAAAAGATTTTTGCTTCGTTAAAATAAATATTTTATTAATTTAGTTTTAGTTTGAATTATAGCCTTAATTTTGAATTAATTAGTTTATTGAAAATCGATTAGTTTATAATTAAGTTAATTATTTTATCTCGTTAAGATTAAAAAGCTCATAAATTAATTATGTTAATTTGTCCTATTTAAATTCTAGCCAAATCTTCTAAAATTAATTCATTTGGCCACCTTTTTAATCCATTTGCTAAATTGTTAATTAGTTCCTATTATTATCTTAGCCAAATCTAACATTTTATTCATTATTCAAACCCATTTTAAGACCAATGTTTGGGCCACTTTGTAGCAGCCCAATACAATTTTCTAGCAAACATAACCCAATTCTATACCAACAACCCATACCCACCAATACATACACAATATGTACAGCAGTACATACGCTACCCCTATACGTTTTCCTCTTCTTCTTCCAGCAAAGAACTAACACGCAAACCCAGAAATTCAGTGAAAAATCCCAGCAAATCCGGAAATCTCATCACTCATCTGCAAACCCATACTCTAGCAAGCCCCAACGTCAACCTTCACGTCCCCTCTTTCCTCCTTTTTTCGCGGAATTCAGCTTTTTCCCCATCCCTTTACTGTTGCTTTGAAAAGGGCAGAAGAAATTAAAATTTTTGTTTGAATTTTCCAACGGATTTCCCCCTTCTAAATCACTCAATATTTCCCTATAAATAGTTTCCGATGTTCAAGAGCAAAAGGAGGAGGAGGAGATTTTATTTTTTTGGAGTTCGAATTCTTGAGAGCAATAGTAACTTGTACACTTTAAAAAAAATTTCAAACTTAGTTTGCTGATTCTAAGTTCCGAAAGATTGCCGCTCAGACTTTCTTGATTTGCTAGTCGTAGTTGGATTTTGTGGTGAAAGTCGCTATTCTCCAACTCGTTTGCTCCCAGTTGCTGCTCCAAGAAAGTTCGCCATGAACTCCCATCTACTCTCCTCGCATCTCGAGTGGGCTCAAAACCCAACAAGTCTTCTTTTATCGAGTCAAACAACCTTGGGAAATTGAAGAATAAATCTTTGGAGTTGATGTACAGGTCTCGAAAAGCAGAAAAATGGGTTGTATACACCCTATATACACTGATATACACCAGCTGTATACCAAAAACGGGAATTTGGTTAAGACCAAAATTTCCAACAAATTTGGCCCCAAAGGAGGCCCAAATTCAATTTCTCTCTTACTCTTTAATTATTTAATTGTGATTATTTATTGTTTGTTATTTAACTCTAACTTTATAATTTTTAATTAGCTTAATTAAATTCCTCAAAAGATGAACCATATTCTTTATGTTAGTTTCTTTAAAATAATTCATTCCTATCAACTCTTATACTTATTCAAATATTTTTTAGCCCAAACTTTCACTTATCTTTAATTAGATTAAAATAATTTCTTGGTTTATCCACCAAGTTGGTTCAAATTATTATTTCTAAAAACGATGTAAATAAATTTTAATTAATCTAATTTTTGTTAAAATCCTAATTGACCAAGTTGTTTCAATTAAGATCCTATTTTCTAAAAAATTAAAAATTTACTCTTTATTTAACTATTTTAACAAAGTTAATCGAATATCGTAAAATGTTATATATTTTATGTTAAATCATTTTCCTAATTTTTTTTTAAAAGACATGTTCTTTAAGGGTTTTCTTCATTTAAATCACTTTTTTTTTTACTCATTTCGAAATTGTTCTAAGTCAAAGTATTTTAAAAAAAAATAAACTTTAAAAAATGTTAGTCAAAACCTTTTCAATTGATTAATAATAAATAAAATAAAAAAATACTTACTCGATCATTTTCTCAAAAAGGTTAGTCGAAACTTTGTTTCTTCAATTAATAAAAAATGGTTTTCATGCTCAAATTTACCAATTGAGTATAAATCATTATTTTTAAATATGAGTCAAGTAAATTCTAATTAGTCTAGTTTTATTAATTTCCTAAATCACTTGCACCTTAATTCAAATATTTTCATTTTAGGTCTCTTCTTCTAAAAAGATAGAATAAAATGGTTCATTTCTTAATTATTTTCCCAAACTTAATTGAATAGTGTAAATTATCATATATTTTTATGTTAAATTATTTTTTTTCTAAAAATAGTCAAATACATTTTTAGTCAAATCGCAGGTCAACCGCATGTTAGCGGACACTTCGAATGCCTAAACCCTTCTCGAAGTGTAAATTGAACCCCGAACCCCTTTGGTATTTTCGAATGATTTTTTCTGTTTAAATCTTTGAAAATTATAAGTTTTCTTAATTTCTTTAAAAAATTAAGTGGCGACTCTTTCTAAGTATTTCTCAAATTGTTTTATACTTAGAACATTTCAAAAAAGTGATTTTTCTAGAGATAGTTAAATTACGATACAACAATTGTATCATACCCTTAAGTAATTTACAATTTTAGTCATCAATATTTGTAGCATTTTCTGCACGTAATTATTCTAATAAACTCGTTTTCAGTAAAAGCATTTTGATTTTGTAACTATTTTAATCTGTTAAATTTGTGTGATTATTAGTGTGAAAAAAGATGTATAGTTCTTCATTTTCTATGCAGCATGACCATGGTTTCAAAGGGAAAACAAAATTCATTTTTCTGGTTCACACTTATAAAGCTCAAGCTCAATATTGCAAATTAAAATAAAACTAATTGTAAAATTATACACAAGAAGCACTAGTGGTCTAGTACTAGATTAGTACCCTGTCACAGTACAAATGTGGGTAGTGACAGAGTCAGAATTTTCGATAAGGGGTTCAAAATTTGAAGAAATAGACATACGAAATAGCTAAAGGGGGTTCGACATCTACTATATATACCTAAAAATTTATTTTAACCACGTAAATATAATATAAGATTCTGCGGAAGGGGGTTCAGAAGAACCCTAATGATAAGGTGGCTCCGCCACTGGATATGGGTTCGATTCCTGGCTGGTGCAGTTGTAGATTCCTGGCGCGGGCCATTAACAATGCGTTCACAACAAAAGTGCAAATCAACTTTTGAATTCACAGCCGTTTTAGTAAATTCCTAATGATTTTAATTAGGCAAATTCCCCATTTTTGAATGTATTTTTGTCTTTTCATGCCTAAAAGTAGTGCCTACCTTTCCAAGAAATGCCCCTTATAGCAATTGATATGGAGTTGCCAATTATGGAGAGGAGTGTAGGGTTTATTCGTTTGGTGGATTCATAATTTTGTTAGTTGATGGATTTGCTTTTTGAAGATTCTTAATATTGTACTAGTAATAAAATTGTGTATTTAAATTTAATTGTTAAAAAATAAAAGTCTCATATCAGTGATTAATAAGATAGTATGTGTTGAAAATATCACATTGCGAAAATATTTCTAAATTTTTACTCCTTTTTACATATATAGTACTAGATAGCAAACATGTAGAATGAGCAAAATTGAAAGAATACCTTTTGAAGTGTGAGCGGATATCTTGAAATAAGTTTGACTCTTGTTCTGCAATCTTTTGTAGTGATCCCAAAATCAACTAATTATTTGTCTATTTTTTCTTTTTTAGTTGTCCCTAATTACTTGTCCATTTTGACAAATTAAGAAAAGACAAATTTTTTTTATCTATTATACCCTCAATTAATTACTATGAAAAATGTAGAACTTCTTAAAAATCTTAAATTATTAATTCACACACTTCATAATTAATAAGGGTAAAATGATAAACTCATTATGTCAATTATTATTTTCTTAATAGGTGTGTCAATTCAAAAGTGGACAACTAATTAGGGAAGAGAGTATTCTTATAAGTGCCACTTTTTTTCGGTCCAAGAATAGACCCCAAAACCTATTTCCTTTTCTTTATTTTATTAGAAATGAGATTTTGAGTTCCAGTTAAATATGAGTTTATTAGAGATCATATATATGTGTCTTACATAGAAAATCCCATATGATTTTTCATGTAGCACGAGTTCAAGTGTATATCTACTTATTTAATTTTATAATATTTAATTATCTACCCGTGCACTCCAAAATTGAAAATCATAAATATTAACCGAGATTAAATTGAAAGGTACATAATTAAAGGATTGAGAAATTGGGGGAGAAGGAGAGATAGAGATATATGGTATAATCAACATTCATTCAAAAAGTCAAAATTGACGTTTTACTTGTTGACAACAACAAAATTGATGTTTCTCTTTTTGACCATAATTTTAGAACTTTTTGTAAATAAAACTATAAATAAATATCTCCATTGCTCTCCAATTTCTAGCACAAAAGATTATTTTAATATTAAAACTTATAACAAAATGAATGGTAGTAATTCAGCAGCAAGATTGGAAAAAAAGTATGTGGAGAAGAATAGAAGGAACAATATGAAGATCCTCTTTAACCACCTTTATTCCGTCCTCCCACCTCATCCTTCTCAGGTATTTTCTTTAATTTCTATATTATATTGTACTATGAATCATCATCTTTTTCTCGTAACATTCAGAATGGAGTTGCTCAGATAGTAAACATCTTCAACTTTCAATATAAAAAATCATATTTTTCTTTTATTCAAAACTCACTGTCTGACTAATCTGAATTCACACCGAATAAATCATTTAATTTGGGACCAGTCTTGTAGCGAATAAAGGAAAAGAGCAAGTCCTATATTATGCCCTTCAATGACGTCTTCCTAACCATCCACTCATTTTTTGTTTCAAAATAGCGAATTCAACTAAATCTAATATTTTTGGTATGTAGATGCATGTGTGAATTATTACAAGAATGTAATTAAGTAGATACTCTATTATGTTTTGAAGTTTGAATCCATAACTACAAATATAATGTTGGTTGGATTCATCGAGTTTAAATTCTAAATCAGAACGTAACACTAGGATAGGTGATTAAGAGGTTTGAAATTGTCTTTTTGATGTAATATAT
>JAJOOH010015602.1:0-10581 GCA_029582605.1 Solanum gracilifrons
TATTATTACTTATGGATGAAAAATATAAATTTATTTTTAAGTATAAAAACCTTAAATTAATCAACTTTTTATCATGTTAACAACTTAAAGGGTATTTCAGACATTTTGATTAAAAAAAGTGTTTATCAGCACTTATTTGCCAAACACATCAACAACTTTTTTTTCAACTGCAACACTTTTATCCAAACACATAACTACTTATTTTTAAAATAAGTTCCAGCACTTTAAAAAGTTACTTTTTTTAAGTCAATCCAAACGGGCCCTTAGGCTAGAATTTAAACTGTCAAAGAAATAAAGGGGTACAAAACTTCATCAAATGGTGCAAACAAACGGGAAGAGAAAAAATATTAACCATGTTCTTACCACGAGAAGATGATGAAAAACAAAGAGCACTGTGTTGCTCCCCAATATACACGCAAGTGTACGTGGTCGCGCAAGTAATATAGATTCTTAAAGAAACGAGTTATCGTTCCCAAGGGACTTATGATCAACTTATATTCACTTACTTCTACAACTAAAAGTAAAAAGTAACATTTTCAAGAGTTGATGATTTATTGTTTATCTACTAATAATTATGCACTAATTAAACGTAACTAATTGTGAACAACTTTGATATAATGTTTCAAGCAAGTTAAAAGCAATTTCAGGGTTGTAGCATATACTGAATATCTTGTATCATATTATTAGCTTAGCATTAATTTCAGTTATCAAGTTACTGGTTTATAGGGTAGTTAAAAGCAAATTCAGGGTTGTAGCATATACTGAATATCTTGTATCATATTATTAGCTTAGCATTAATTTCAGTTATCAAGTTACTGGTTTATAGGGTTGATGGTATGATCCGGGTTATACACCTCTCGTTATCTACCCCAGTTAGCGGGGATAAATAAACTAACTGGCGAGCATTTATATTTCATCCTATTTCGTAACCAAGCAAGGTGTTCATCTGGGCGTCACTCCTGAACACTAATCACCTCAATTTAATGGGGTGGACCAAGCTTTCTATATTCTCCGGTTTATCTAACCTCTCTTCTCTCGATTTTAAGGTTAGACAATAGATTTATCTTATGGTGCGTAAGCATAAAATACTGAAACAAGAATATAGAAGTAACTTATAATGACAATCGAAAATTAATTCAACAACCTTAAATAGTCAACAATCAATTCGTAGTTACAGCCCCAGAACTAGGGCGTTTAGCCACTCATGCTATTAGAAAACAAGAAATTACAATAGTTCATGCAAATTCCGAAAAATAGAAGAGTTAAAGCATTAAAATCTATTACAAACTTGAATTCTTGCTCTTGCACACTAAATCAAAAGTTGAACGCCAATTATGGAGCCCTAAGGATCTATTTATAATAGTAGGAAAAGTTGGGAACAAATCCTACTCAAATTAGGAATCCTATTTAATGTTTAAAACTTGGCAAAGTCGGCAAAAGATGGACGTGTTGCGCCTCTCACTTGACTCTGACATCCCCTCTTTGGCGTGTCGCGCCTCTCAGCGCGCCTGAGGAGGGACTCTGAAGTACCACCAGTGGCGCGCCGTGCCAATCACTAGTGGTTTTTGCCTTGGCCATTTTCTTGCACATCTTTACTCCTTTCTTCATTCCAACTCCAGTTCCTTCGAGAGCTCCTGAAACAACTAATCATGTGTGTTAGTGCACAATTATCACAAGTTATACCAAAAATCAAGTTAACAACTAAAGATCATTCCTCAATCTAATCAATTCATGGGTCAATATAGACAACTTAGGCATATAAATATGCATACGATCACACTGCATTTGGGATATTAACATTATATTCCTATTTACTTAAAGCTTAAGTATTATTAATATTTTGGTATGCAAATAGGATTTTATTGAACCTCACATCTATTTTCTTGAAATTTAATTTGCATAACTTAAAGCCCAGCTGATACCTACCATATAGAAACTATAACATTTATTCAAGAAAGCGACTGCCTTTGCTGTGATGCTCTCTAGCACGACCCCAACCATTTAAAGTGAAGATTAATCAGCTAATGATAGTCCTTGTATATATAGTTTCGCAATCTTAATAGATCCAATAGAAAACATAAAGAACATAATCGACAACGGAGTGAGCGAAAGCAGCTAAAATCACATGCTATTATTTTATAAGCTTGCTAAATTAGGTAAAAATAACTACTCCCTCTGTCCCTAATTACTTGTCCACTTTTCCTTTTTTAGTTGTCCCTAATTACTTGTCCATTTTGAAAAATCAAGAAAGGATAAAATATTCTTACCTATTATACCCTCAATTAATTACCTTAAAAAAGTAGTGGTTGCCTGATTGTTCCTGACGATCAAATCTACTACCCTGGAACTGCTATGGTGGAGGCCTAGGTGGCCTAATAGAATATCGGGGTCTGGGACCACCATGAAAATCTCCCTGTGAACCAGTGGGCCTAGCCCTCTTCTGTATCTCTCTCTCGACCCTCTCACTCATATACTGTAAATGTCGGCGATCTTCTATGCCTTATGCAAATGTTTGAATTCGCGAGATATCCATATTATCATTTAGTGTTGCGGTAGAACAAGCATCGATATAGTCTGAGTCGAGCCCTCCCACAAATCTATGCACCCTATCATGCATCATATCAACAAATGCTGGTGCATATATAGCCAATGAATCAAATGTCAGCCCGTACTCTCAGATACTCATGCTGCCCTGTCGGAGGTTCAAAAACTGGTCCACCGGGTCATCCCTAATCTCTCGAGGCAAATAGTGATCTATGAAAGCTTCTGTAAAGCTATCCCAAGTGGGTAGGGATGTATCTTTTCCCCTAGATCTCTCCCAACTCTCATACCACAATACTGCAACATCGCGCAATCAAAATGCTGCTAACTCAACTGACTCAGTAGCTGAGGCATGCATGACTCTAAAGATCCTATGAAGCTGATCAATAAAGTGTTGAGGGTCTTCTCTGCGATCTGTCCCTGTAAACTGTGAAGGATTCAAGGCAAGAAATTCACGAACTCTCAAACTTCCGAACCCTTCAGAAGGTCCGGCAACATCTGGCGCAACTGGTTGGCACTGTGCAGCTACTAACTGTGCTAACATACATACTGCACTCTTGAAATCCTGATCAGATGGAATATGAGGAACTAGAGGTGGTACTGTTGGTGGAGTTGTAAGTCATGTAGCCTTCGGAGGCTCCTGAAGCGGTGGAAAAACTATAGGGGGCTGAGAAGATGTCTCCCCCTGAGTCTCACAATGGGCTACCTCTACCAGTGATACCTTGCCAGTACCCTCGCTAGCAGTTGTATCTAGCCCCTGGCTAGTTGTGGTATGTATAGCATCAGTCATCTCTATCTGCATACAAGTATCAATTATAAGCCAGAAACCTCAACCCTTAAAACACCACTTTATAGCACGAGGTGAGCAAAATAAGGATAGTCATTCTAACATGCCCGGTAGCTTCTTGCTTATCGGATGTGGTGCACAACACATTTATAAACAAGACTCTACTAGACATGGCTAACAGACTCCCTAGGATACGACATTGCTCTGATACCAAGTTTGTCACGCCCCAAACTCGAAGGGCGCAATTGACTCCTAATGCCAAAACTCAGGCCCAAGCCGACCCTGCTGAACCATTTGCTACTAGCGCATGGCAACCACACGCAATTAAGAAAACAATCAAGTATATCTCGACTTAAAACTAAGCTCTCGGTAGGCAAGGCCCCTGTTAACTAATCTATAAAAGAAACAGCTACTCCTAGGAGATCATATAAATAAATAGCCAACTAGTACAGAAGTCCTGATTGGGCCGTCGAGGCCACCATGATATCTATACCAAAACTAAAAACATGTATATATCAATACAATACATCAAACAGCTCACAAGCTTCAGCAAACCAACAAGGTAACAACATAGGTCAGTATGGTCATAACGTAGCTATACACCCCACACACTAGTCTGCAAGCCTCTAAGAGTAGTAAAGATTAGCAGGACAAGGCCCCAGCCTACCCATAAAGATATATACAACAAAAGGTAACAAACCTCCCAACTCTGGCAGCTCCGGAGGAAAGAGGCTAGCCAACCGGATAAAAGTCAATCCTTCTGCTGAGGAGGTCTACTCGGTCGTCTGTCAGGACCTGCATGCATGAATACAGCACCCCCAAGGCAATGGGGCGTCAATACAAAATAATGTACAGAGTATGAAAGGCACTAGACTATGAGGAGGTATCCTGATATACTGGAATAATCTGATAAATAAATCAAGGATAAGATAAGTGTACTGACCTGCTCCTAAATCTAAACTTATCAAAAATAATAAAACAACAACCTAACCAAGCCCTCATAAGCTCGGCAGATACAAACAGCACACAAGACAACCTACTCAGGCCCTCATAAGCCCGGAAGGTGCCAATCAGTCTATATACCCCTATCAGTAGTCCCCTATCCCCGTAGGCAGTCACATAGCCCTGTTAGGCATTAATATATCCCCGTAGGCAGCACATATCTCTCTTAGGCATCAACATAGCTTATAGACAACTCATAGCCCTCTTATGCAACAACATGGCCGTGTAGGAAGCTCATACCCTTCTTAGGCGTCAATATAGCCCTGTAGGCAACTCATAGCCCTTTTAGGCATCCATATAGCCCTGTAGGCAGAACATTGCCCTTCTAGGCATAAATCACATTCCTGCAGCTAACCACAAAAACCCCAAGGGCAACAATTACAATCTAATCGCTAAAAGCGAGCAATTTAGTTATAAGCAACCTATACAAATAGCCTCTAAGTCGTGTCCAACATAGGGACACTACTAACTGAATAAGAATCCCGACAAGGGAGGATTATATCAACTCGAGCAGCCAACAATCAACAATAATGGCTACAAGTGTAACAAGGATAACAACCCAATTACATTGCTCTTAAGCTTTAAGGAAACATGTCGTAAGTAAGGAATAGCCTTAACATACCTTTCCAATGAACGCTCGAAAGACCGTAGTTCCTTCACGAAAGTTGTTCCTTATGTCCTAAGCTTCGTAAACAATATATATACACAGATGGTACGCACCTATAAACAGTTCATAATTAATCTTAAATCGGCAGATTTGCCATATTGCCCCAACTTGTCGAAACGTCCGTAGAAATTCATAAAAACAACCAAAAAGGTCCCGAGATGATTACCTTAGTTAACCTAGTGTAAACCTTGAAGAAACACCAATAACTAAAAATTTATATCTTCAAAAACCAGCTCCAAACGCAGCTAATAGAAGGGAAAAACGATTTCCACGTGTAGGGATTACGTTTCTAGGCACGGGGACAATGTTTAATGGTAGAAATCGTCAAAAACTAACCTTCATCATGCTAGAACTCCATAGGAACCCTCTCTTAAGCTTTCTCTCTGGTTTGGAACTAAAATGAAATGTTTTCATGGCTTAAAACGTTAAATAAGCCGACATACCATTTTTTTTACCCGACTCGGAGTCTGCCCCGGCAGCCCCTAGTAAAACTCTCATAACTTTTTACTTTGATGTAGGTTTGATACGGGGTTTTGTGCGTTGCAAACTAGATTCGTAGGCCTTTGATTTAATGGGTGATAGGCCTTCTACCTCTTTATGTATTGGGAGAAAACATCCAAGACATTTGACCCAAATTTTAGAGAAATCTTTATAAAGGAACTTACGATAACTTTCGTCAACTTTTATTTTGCCACTTACTTAACTTCAAAACTTGAGATACAACCCTTGAACACTTAAAATATGACACACCACATCGTTTTTAATTTATTACTTACCCTCCTTGTCTTTCCACGAAGATACGAGTTAATTTAGACGTTTTGAAAAGTTGAGGTGTTACACTTACTCCTCGATTAGTTCATCGAATAGCATAAATAATCTTGTAGATGGGTTCTCGGACACTCCTGTAAGCCCTTTTCGTATCCCTGATAAATATATAACAATGGCCACGCGATTTGGAACTTTAGGGATGGACTGGAAGAAGCAAGCAAATTCTTCCTTGCTAATAATAAGTTTTTGGGCAATAATATAATGTTATCAATTACTTGCTGACTCAAGAGAAAAAAGGACAAAGTGGTTTAGCAGCAACTCCGACAGAGAAAAGGGATGAGGGAGAGACTTAACTTATAGGCCCGAGAGGGAGGAAAAATCCTCGTAGAGATGAAAAGAATTTTAGAAGAAGAAATAAATAGCAAGAAAGCTATAGTTTATACAAAATCCACAGTTCATTCGATGTAATTTTGTTGCATAACATGGGCAATGGAAGGGAAGCATTGAGAAAATATAGGTCAGGATGACCATGAGAAGAAACAATGTAATAAAAAGGAAGTCATAAATTTAAGGTCTCTACTAATAAATTGTGCACACTGCACAGGTTATTGTTGCCAATGATTAGCACACAAAAGAACACCCCCTATTCTAGTCAATTCAGATTTTCTCTAATACAATCCAACATCATATAATATTGCTATATTTTAGCACTGACGAATGTTTGTACTGTAGGGCATACCTATACAACAGAGAAAATAAATGTACATAGGTTGTACTAATCTATCTACATATATAATTTGATCAGTATATATAATAGAGTGAAGAGAAATGTCTTAGATGATGATGCCATGAAACATTAATATATCATAATGAAAAAGACCAAAATTGATTACTCAATTTTATTAGAAGCATCCATGAGGTTCCAAATATTAGTTGCATAATTATATTATGAATGAATAGCATGACAACAAAGAAGAATACATATAAATGTCGGACAAGATCATTTCTTACCAAAGTAATATTGTATACAAGAATTGCTTGGAAAGTCATTATAGCTCCTTGCAACTCCTTTATGATTTGTTTGAAACTCTACAAGTAGGAGAATCTGATTGATAAATGGTTGCAATAGCAGTATGATGAAACAAATTGAACGGAGCCACATTAATCTTACCTATCTTTGTGACATGTCAATATTAATCTCAACACTGCCTCGATAATATTAATCATAAAAAGTTATTAGCACTCTCTTTACCAATCATTTCGATAAATTAAATAGCATTTTTCGTTACTACGTAATGAGTGAAAAAAGTTCATGATATTTTTCATCACACTTAACAAACCACATCACAATATATGATCATTCGAACTTCTTTACTCTCCGCAAATCATAACAAATTAGGATCAGCTGCTGTATTAGATATTAGATAAGAAAAAGAAAACTACATATACCAATTAAGAAGCCTGCCATATTTTTCTTGTTTAACTTTTTTTTTTTAAAATATTATAATTTAGAGTTGTCTAAGTCTTTGATCAGAACTATTCAATCCAATTGTAACCTATTTTCATCTGTGCTTGAAAACTCTTCATTTAGTTTCATTATGCAATATAAAAGTTAAGAATTAAGAAAATAAACATTCAATGTAATGGTATGTTCTACCCTTAAGCAAATGCTCTCCTACTTAGTAGTTAGTACTTACTTTAAATTTTTCTTTCATTAATCAAGATAGACACTTTGTAACTTATCTTATCGCTAAATTTATGGAAATGTACGTACGGTTTGAAAGCAAATATCATAACCTGATGCACTTACCTAATACCAAATGCCATTATGTTAGGGTTGCTCCTTGCAGGTGAAAGGGTATAGCTTGGTGAAAATTAAAGAACTAATGAAATAAAAAAAACAAATCAATCTATGACAAATATAGATTATGTATGAGGTTAAGAGTAAATCAACCCCAAAAATCTTTCATGAAGGATTAATGATAAAGACAGTCAAGAAGCAGGTACACTAAAATAAAGAATACTCTAAAAAAAAAAAATTACAACTTGTACATGTAGTTCACACTTATTTATAAAGATTGTCCCAGAGATTCAAGTTTAGTGAGCAGCAAACACTTGGGGAAAGATCAACTTTAGGGAGAGGCAAACAATTGGGGAGAGTTTCAACCTTTAGAGAAAAGCAAAGACTGCAATTGTTATGCATGAAGAATCCAAAGTTCCAACTTCCACACTAATCTCTTCTACTGCATGCTTAACTCTATCTAATTACAAAAATCAAATTAGATAAGATAATAAAGCCCACATACAGATTAACAGAAAAATAAAATGAAAGTTGGACAAATACTGAATAGAATCCAAAGTTATTGAATAGAATTTGAATAGAATCATACCAATAAGTAATTTTATAAAAAAGTTGATAATTAGACAAAATGTGAAAGATCCTTCAATAGAGAATCCAAATGCAGTTGTATGGTGTATAGTATTTTCGAATCCAACTTTCAATAAAAATCATTGTTAGTTTGTTACCAACAGAATTTGTATAAAATAGAACATCATAAGAAACAACTAACTTACCAAAGAAATAAATAAACAAACAGTTAACCTTTCCAAGCATAACGCAACAGTCATTAATCATGTAGCGGCTTAGAGAATTCTCTATTGCATCAACTACCACATCATATAAAAAATTATTAACAAATGAAATGTTAAATCCTCATCTGCAATACAAAACATAAAAAAAGATACAAATAGAAAATAAATTCATGGCCATATAATAGTAAGTGTTAAATCATACTTGCTTAGCAACTCTAACAGAGACGCTCGAGTTTTGATTGAAGGATGAATGATAATTTATACAGAGGATAGTCTCTGTAAGAAAAACCAAAGTGCACTGAAAGAATCAACTAATTATTGCCAGTCATAACAATCAGAATGGGTTAACCTTCATTTGTTTCATTAGCAAAGTCTACCATAAAGTGCTTTAAACTCTGATGGAGAGCATGTGATAAGGGTGTTCGATATGGCAGTTGCAATAATGTTGACAAAATCAGCAGCATAAGCTGCGAAACAATGTCCTTCCTCCATTAATGGAGGTTGAGCTTTCACCAACAATCAGAGAAGAGAAAAGATATTATTGAGAATGTGAAAAACTGAACTATAACCAATACAATGTATGTGTATATATACACACTGATAGAGTTCTCTAACAAACTCAATTGACTATGAAATTGTAAACTTGTGACTCCTAACTAACTAACTAACTATGTGAATGAACAGTAATTAACTAATTATGTGAATTGAACAGTACACTAAACTAACTAATCTTATCACCCTCCCCCCCCTCAAGTTGGAGGTGAGATACATACAGACAACTTGCTCAATAAATTAGTATGCTTGACTCCAATTAAGGCTTTAGTAAAGACATCATCTAATTGCGCATTTGTGGGAATGTATTGGAGTGTGATCAATCCTTGCTGCAGCTTGTTTCTGACAAAATGACAACCCACTTCTATATGTTTAGTTCTCTCATGGAAAACTAGATTCTTAGCAATGTGCACTGCTGCTTGACTATCACAAAAAACATGTATAGGTAAAGAACATTTTACTGATAGCTCATTAAGTAATCTTTCCAGCCATACTGTTTCACCCACAACTTGTCTCACAGCTCTATACTCTGCTTCTGCTGAGGATAGTGACACTGTGGGCTATTTCTTAGACTTCCAACTAATGGGGCTATCACCCATTAGAACCAAATAGCCACTCACTGACTTTCTTGAATCAAGGCAAGAGGCCCAATCTGAGTCACAATAAGCATTGATGGTGAGGTCAGGCTTATTAGAGATGAAAACTCCTAATGTAGGGTCCTGTTGTAGATATCTGAGCACATGATAGGCTGCCTTCAAATGGGGCTCTCTAGGAGATTGCATGAACTGACTGAGGTGATGCACACTATATGTTATATTCATCCTTGTGTTGGTGAGAAAGTTAAGTTTCCCCACTAGTTTTCTATAGTAAGTAGGATCTGATAGTGGTGTGCCTTCTGTAAGTCTCATCTTTTCATTAGAGTCCAATGGGAAAATAGTAGTTTTGTAACTCAGAGAATCAAATTCTTTTAAGAGATCAAGAGTAAACTTCCTTTGGGATATAAGAATACCATCCTGTCTAAAATTTCCAGACCAAGAAAATAATGCAGCCTGCCCAAATCCTTTATTCTGAACTGATCATGTAAGAACACCTTTAAAGAAGTGATCTCATCTATATCAGTCCCAGTTAGAATGATATCGTCAACATATACTGCAACAAAGACCATGGAGCACCCACTCTTCCTATAAAACAGTGAATAATCACTGTTAGAATGAGTGTAACCTTTTGAGTAAAGGCTGCTGGCTAGCTTGTCATACCATTGTCTGTTGGCCTGCTTTAAGCCATACAATGACTTTTTCAATTTACAAACCATATTACTACTATCCACTGCCAGTCCCTGTGGTAATGCCATGTAAACTTCCTCATTTAAATCACCATGAAGGAAAGCATTATTAACATCCAATTGATACATGTTCCAGCCTCTCTTGACTGCTAAAGAAATCAGAGTCCGAACAGTGGTCATCTTTACCATAGGTGAGAATGTCTCATTATAATCTACTCCAGCCTGCTGAGTGTACCCCTTTACCGCCAATCTAGCCTTGAAACTCTCTACACTACCATCTGCCTTGTGTTTAATCTTGTACACCCATCTACACCCAATAACATTCTTCCCTTTAGGCAAACCAACTAGTTCCCAAGTGTCATTTGCATACAAGGCATCAAATTCCTGTGT